>CM067857.1:62990519-63170519 GCA_034642435.1 Megalocaria dilatata
CAATATTATTAATTTTTTTATTTTAATAACTAGTTTATATTTGTTGTTTTTCTTTTATTCCATTTGATATTGTATAATGAATTTTGATTTTATACGTCTATTATGAGCAGTGCTTATAAGACATTAATTTAAATCTTAAAGTATTTAAAAAAAATTTTTGGAATTAAAATTGTAGGAGACTAGCAGATTAAATCTGTTTTGATATTCAGAGTCTTTATATTGAGTCTTATAAAACTTCGGCAAAAGTAATTAACGACCACTGAGTCCTACGATTTATAGATAACCTTTATTTTTTCTTAGGTTAAAATAACTGGAGTTTATTTTAGTTGAGTTATTATATGATCACCTTAAAATTCATTCAAATTCATAAATGAAACCAATGAATTGTTAACAAAAATTTCAAAATATCGGAATATTGGAATCCAATGAGTATATTTTCGCAACTGTTGGACAGTTTTGTCACGCACTTGTCCTTAAAGTTTTTCCTTTTTCTGCTGTGAAACGAAGATAATGCGGTAGGAACGGACAGAATTAAATTGGACCACAATTCTTTATTTTTAAGTTCGTTTTAAGTCTTTGGTTGATTGATATTATCCCGCAGAACACAACTGAGTCCCCAACTAGCAGAAGATATATAAAGCTTCTGAGGGATTTTCACAGAAGACTTAGGATAGTAATAACACATCACACTCGTATCTCCTAGATGCCTAAGAAGCTCTTGAGTATGCATCATTATTAAGATGTGATTGTGACCTCACGAAAATGGTTGATATTTTAAAAAGTGAGCAGAATAAATCTGTGAACGCTCTACAAAATCTGATTAAAAACATTTCTTGAAAAATTTCAAACCTAAATCAAAACTACTTAGAAACACTGTTTCTATTCAACAAGCTATAAAGAATTCTCAAACTTCATACAATACCGAAAAACATAAAGGAATCTACATAAAATGTAGATTATTGACCGAAATTACCTTACCATTTTTAGCCGATACCGCTTTTTGAAATAAACCTTAGAAATAATAGATTGTATTTCAAAAAATGCTATATACATTCTGTCAAGAAAGTACCGGGAATTATCGATTTAAATCTGGCGGGGCAATGAGGCAGGTAAAAAATTTTTTTTCTAGGTTGGTACCACTGTCCTTAATTACTACGCCAAGCTTGAGCGGGATCTGTCAAGTAGTGTGTTTGCAACAGCTGATTAAGTCAGTCGATGTCAGAGTGCGTGCCGATTTTTACTATGGGTGATTACGTTGAGCAAAGAATTTTTTTAAAGTTTTGTGTTGCAAATGAATTTTCGTGTGCCGATGCATTGAAAATGTTGTAAAAGGCCTTTGGTGATAATGCTCTATCGAAAACTCGTGCATATCAGTGGTACAGAGCCTTCAAGGACGGTCGAGAAGTGATCGAAGATAACGTCGATAAAATTAAGGAAAGGGTGTTGGAAAACCGTCGTACCAGCTTGAGAGAGATAGAACATGATCTCAAGATATCCCACGAGTCCGCACGTACGATTTTGATTGATATTTTGGACATGAGAAAGGTGGCCGCACGACTCGTACCGAAAGACCTGAATTTTCTTCAAAAACGTCATCGCGAACAGGTTGCTTCAGACATTCTGGATCGCTGTATTTCCGATTCTACATTCATGGAACGCATTATAACTGGTGATGAGACCTGGGTCTACGAGTACGATATGCAAACAAGCCAGCAATCATCGGAATGGGTGGCAAAAAATGAGCCGAAACCGAAAAAACCACGCCAAAGCCGCTCGAAAATGAAGGTGATGCTCATTGTTTTCTTCGATATCCGTGGCGTGGTGCACTACGAATTCGTTCCAGAGGGTCAGACGGTAAACAAGGAGTATTACCTAGGCGTTATGAAACGTTTGCGTGAGCGTATCCGTAAGAAGCGGCCAAATTTGTGGCCGAACAACTCATGGATTTTGCATGACGATAACGCGCCTTCTCACCGAGCTACGATTGTGATTGACTTTCTCGCCAAAAACTCAACAAACGTGCTTCAGCAACCACCGTATTCGCCGGATTTGGCTCCCTGCGACTTTTTCCTCTTCCCAAAACTAAAATTGCCCCTTCGTGGCACCCGTTTTGAGTCGATTGAAGCCATAAAACAAAATTCGGCGCGAGAGCTAAAGTCCATCCCGGAAAGCGCCTATAAAAAATGTTTCGATAATTGGAAGTGCCATTGGCATAGATGTATTGGAGCAAATGGAGCCTATTTTGAAGGCGACCCAATAAATTTTGACAATTAAATGTAAAAATGTTGTTTTAATTGAAAATTCCCGGTACTTTCTTGACAGAGTAGTATACTAAAATAATAAGGAACGGTTTTTTACTTGATAGAAGGATTATTTTATATTATTATTATTAAATATGAGCAGTGCTTATAAAGACATTAATTTAATTCTTAAAGTTTCTTAAGTAAATTTTTTTAAATTAAAATTGTAGAAGACTAACAGATTAAATCTGTTTTGATATTTAAATTTTATGCTATATATATACATTTAAACAAGTAATACAAATATAGCACATTCTCTAGAACAGCTTCTGAAACTCCCGCTCATTGTCATCAGTTGTAATTTTTTGAATGATAAATAAAGATTATAAAAAAATATATCACATACCTTGCTATCACATCTAATCATAAAGAAAAACGCTAAGACTAAATTTTTAAGGTCAAACATTTATCCAATTCTATGTTCTTGCACAGAAAACAAGATGAGCATGTGAGCTGGCGGAAAAAACAAATTATTATTAATAATTAATTAATAATTAATATATACGAAATATAACCAATAATAATAATTCTTCGACGAGAAATTTTTAATATTTTTAAGAAGTTTTTGAAATTGAATTTCGTAGTACACATTCGTACATCCTCTTCAATATAATGAATCCGATTGTGTGTTTGTCATTTTTTTACACCTGAACGACTTCACCGAACAATATGTAATTTCGCTCGCGTGTAGATAACAATAGAGACAGAACTAATTTTTGACCTAATCGAATATTAAAGATGAAAAAGGAAAACAGGTGAACATTCAAGTGTTTGGTGAAACTAGTACAGAGATACTTTTTTGGTTACATAAAATGTTCAAGATAATAATTCTCAACCGAATTGAATATTGGAAACAAAAGAGGCTGATACTCAAAATTCGAGTGTTCTTAAAAACTGAATATACTGATATAATATTATGGTGAAATGAGTCTTATTACTGAAGGCTCTTTTAAACTATTGAATTGGAATTACTATGCAATACCTCATATAAATATTTTACGATATTTATATTTATATTTTTCTCAAAAACTTTTACAATTAAATAAATGTCTTTAAAGCACTGCTCATATTTAAAACATATAGAATCGAAACTCATTATACAATATCAAATGGAATAAAAAAACCCAACAAAAATATAAAAAGTTTATTTATTGTTATTTGATTTTATCTTTTAAATGTGAAGTTGAACTGACCTTATCTGAATTCTAATTGTTTTTGTGGATGTGCTACACGTGTTGAGAGGTTTTGAAGTAACGTATTTAAATATATTAAATATTTCAAATAAATTAGTATTGGAGAAGTTCTTAATAGTATGTTGTGTATTATTGAAAAAGATTTAGTTTTCATAAATATTAAATCAGAAACAAAACATTTCGTCACAGGTAGACGCGTGTCTGAAGAGTTTAGGCGCACATGCTTGGAAAGAAATATTCAAATATTATTTATTTTTATATTTAAATAAAAATTTATATTTTTTAGGTTTTTTTATTCCATTTTATATTGTATAATGAGTTTTGATTTTATACGTCTATTAAATATAAGCAGTGCTTATAAGACATTGATTTAATTTTAAAAGATTCTAAAAAATTTTTTTTTATTTAAATGTTGGGAGACTAACATATTAGATTTGTTTTGATATTCGAAGTTTGTAATAACCCTTCTATCAAGTAAAAAATAATAAGAATTATTTTATAAGATGATATATAGTAATTAGATCTGTTTGCATTTATACATGGCTTCAAAGGAGTATATCCGAAATAACTAAGATCGGATTTATTGATTTTGTGGACTTATTAAACCATCAGATTCAGTTCACCTGAATGATAAAAAGCTAATGAGCTAACGAATGCGTTAATTCCAGTTAAATTGTCAACTATGAATTATTGGTTGATAAATTGGTTGATATTTTATGATGTATGATTCATAATTTTGTTGATGATATTTAATATATTATGAATGTTTTCTTTTATTAGTGAATGATATGAGTGAATGATAATGTGAATTTAACAATGTTAAAGGAAAAAAAGAAAATTGTTCAGGCTTCTAAAAAAATAACTAAATCTTAAATTTTACAAACAAGTATTTGACCATTAAAATATGCATTAAACAAACATCATCACATATTTTTGAAGAATTTAAATCGTTATTTCATACCTAACTTCTCGCTTTCAACCAGAATGGATTTCCATTTTATGGAATATGAATAAAGCAATATTTCTAATAGTTATTTTCATGTCGTGTGAATTTCAGTAGCTCTTCAAGTTATTTCTTTCAAAATTTAGAGTTCACAGTACTAGAAAGGAAATCGAACGAAAAATTCATTTTTCTAATTTTGACATACAAAGTGACATTTTTCAAAACTCACTAACGTTTTGAAACCTTTCAAAACTGTCAATGAAAAATGTATTTCACCATTGATTGCGAAAAATACAAAAAGTTGTACTACTAAACCACTGGAATGACCTTTTTTGTCATTTAATTTCATATACCACATATAATGAAGATTTATAATTTGATTCAATTTCATCACGTCGATAGTAAAATTAGTTATGAATATTAATAACACAATTTGCCCAATAAGTGATATTGACCCCAGCTGACAACACAGTGTTCAGCATTAATTTTCGTATTTTCTATATCATTTTTTCCAAGGATGTTTGTTGCAATCTTCTGTTTATCAATTAATTCTCAACATGATCCTCAGCAACTGTACTAGACTTTCATCCCCCATGCTGTTTGATTCTCAGCAAATCAGCTGCAGAATCCGCTAAGAGAATAGTCGATGAGCGCCCGAAATAGTGACCAGTATACAAAGAAGAATTTGGCAACTTTAAAAACTGGCCGGTCATTTTCGAAAAATTTGTAGCACTCCACATTCTCCATTCAAATATTCGAGAAAAAATCTGTCGTGCTTAACATTTGTTGGCCTCACTTTTTTCGACAATCAAAACCACGAAACATAACAATTGTTTCCACAGAAATGAATGAATTAATAAATATGCACGAATCACTTGATGATTTGAAAGCAATCTAATATAGGCTTGCACAGGGACTTTTAATTTGAATTCAAAAAGTCACATTCAATCGGAAAAAAATATTGTGTGAAACAAATTGGGAAACACTTTTTGTCCTAACCCGCGTTCTTTTGTGCTCGCTTCGCTCGTTGCACAAAGATACGTTCGATACAAAAAAATAGTGCTTTTCCCAACTGCCTGCACAAATAACTATTTCAGCTCAAAATTTCAATACTTCAACGAAAGAGTGACTACTTTGGTTCAAGCATGCAAAAAATTAATAAGATGAAAAATATATTGCTGACCTATTATATATTCAAATAAAATATATATTATCAGTGTTTCGAAATCAGCCTCATCAATTGAAAACCTTTTATAGTAATGTAGCTCATATTTATCTGATTTTTAACTTTTTTTATTCATGAGGTTTGGTGGTGATATCCTAATATTTGGAATTTAACATAGAAAACAAAAATTGGTTGTTTTCTGTATTAAACTTATCAAATTTTATGATACTGTATAATACTTAAACGATACTCCTGTTTACTCATCCTCTGCAATGGGGAAATTGAAATATGATATGAAACAAAATTAAACGCAAGAATGAAGAATGCAAGATATTATAACAATAACGATATTTAGATTATATTTACCTCTTTGGGATTCAGTCGAGTATACAATATAAATCTTGTGTTGATCACAATTCTAGGCAGAGGAAATACATTCAACGGACGATTTATTAGATGATACCAACTTCTAGTGATGTTAAGACATCCGATTTCATCGTAACATCGAGTTTCGTTCTCAACTGCAAAAAAACAAAAAGCAATATATAACTTTGAATTGTTTGAATTGAATGAATTCAAACTAATTTTTGCAGTTATGTCCATACACATATAACAAGTTTCATACAGAGAATAAGATTACGCTAACGGCAGGTGTTAAAATGAGCATATATTTAATAAAGCTTGTTTTTTTAACAAGTTTTAATTACTGATCCATGAAAGCGGAATATTTTGAAATTAAGTCATGAAAATCTACAGAGAAATTCTAAAATTTGCGTTCATATTGACGATGTGGCTTGAAAACTTATAAACTGAAATATGAATACTAGAATTGCCGGTATATAAATATTTCAAAAAATAACAATGTAACTGAACTGATGTTAATAGCGATTCAAATCCTTATGCAAATTTCCATAAGAATTAGAGTATTATGAAAGAATAATTTTAGAATACTTAGATGCACATAAAATCTGTTTGAATGTATTTATATGAAAAGTCTTTATGCATAGATAAGGTCAAATACTACGTTTTCATACTGCCTCTGAGTAAGTTGAGGATAGAAGTTTTAAAAGTTGTCAAATTTTTATTTACCGACACTTATTCCTTATGCTCATATAAAACTGAGGGAAGTTAATAAAATTGCAATTATAAAAAATTTGTTACCTGCATTGTTCATGGCCTTAAATTTTTAACTTTGGATGTTTTCTTTCATCGGTTAGATTTCAATTAACATAAGAATATTCATTAATTGCTTATAGGAATTAGTTGCACACTTATCGACAAGTCAATTATATATTTGACGCAAATTTCGAAAGCGGTGTTTTCTTCTTCATGAGATAATTTCTACTAACTACGATCTAATTGATGTACTACTGATATTTGGCTTGGTTATTTGGAACATCGTTCTAGAAATATATGTAAGATGCAATTACTTTATTGATAGAACTGCAGCTACACATTCTTATAATTTTTTCTTGTCCACGGTGAATTCAAATTATTATGAATATCGCAAACTAACAAAATAACGAGAATATATAATACATAAGATGGTTTTTTCTTCTATAGTCGTGAATCGAAGTTTATAACAGTAATTCGATATCTGCCACTATAAGCTGATTTTATTTTCATAAGGTTTATGAACATTTACAATTATTATCTTACCTATAAACAGAAATAGGAAATTAAAGTTACTAATCTTCCATATTGTAATTTAATGGAAACTTATATGTGAAAAAATTCAATAGACAGACCTGTCTTATACAGACCTGTCATAAAAGTGAAACAGATTTACGTAGCCTCCTCGTCTGAGGAAATATCAGTTTTACTTTCACATATATATTTGATGAAATAAATAAACTATAAGGTGCTCTTCTATTCAATATAAAATTGAGCTAAAAAAAAACTAAAACTACTCAAATATGAATATGATTTTATATAATGAGATATCGATGAGATTATTTCACTGAAAATATTTCGTAATTCTCATGAATATTATTAGGTCCAAAAAAGATTCTCATGAGGAGGAAAATTGGAAAATTGCACGGAAAAAAGTGAACAACATTTAAAATCCTTCTTCCTGCCAAATTTAGGAATGGGCGATATGAGATCGATTAATCAAAGAATCGATATTTTGGTATCGTGAATATTTATTTGAGTAACATATTAATTAAGTGAGGTGATCTCAGGCACCTGGAAATCGACTTTCAATTTATTGTTTTATTAATAAAGAACAAAAGAGTACCAAACTAGAATATAAAGAAGAAACATTCAGAATTGAATCTGTAATTTTATGATTATTACGCAATTTAAAAATTAATGTTAACAACTTGAATGCATAGGTAGATTTGTCACTTTCTTTTTTCCATTTTAAAGAGTTTGTCTTCGGTAAATTTATCAGTATATTCTCAATTATTTTTTTTCGTTTTTCATTCAAGTTTCTTCGTTTATTTTTAATTGATTAGTTTAGTTTGTGTTTGTTTCAATCTGAACTCAGTTCAAGACCATGCCACATGTAAGACGTGGGAGGAACAATCTGGGTCGAAAATCTCGAAATGCTATAGGATAAATTAATTTCCAGTCTAATCAGACTGCACAGCAAAGTAAAGATCTAAATGGAATTGATAAGATAGCATATTATAACCGTGCACCTGTCAGCTAATAATCTTTGCTTTCTGTTACGACTATAATGCCTACAAGTATGAGTACGTAGCCATTAGATTTATGAACTCGGTTTGACCACATTGTAAAGCATTGGAATTGAAATTGCGAACTGGCAAAGAGAAATTAATGTTTTTTAAAGGTAAATCATGAAGAACATAGTGTATGTTATATATTATTTATGGCGAGCGGGCGTCTGTCCACCCTACCACTGCGTCCGCACGGACTATTGTGGCTCAACCCTAATTTATATCTCCCTGACGAGATCCAGTTTTTGGATAAAACCGATAATCTTGTTCAGGGGTAATTTTCTCAGTTCGCTGTGGGCTATAAAAGCCTGGCCAAAGACCTCGAATCTGATGCGACTCACCGCTGGGCACTCTGAGACGATGTGCATGGCTGTTTCAGTGTCCTCAAGACACAGCCTGCATTCATTGTCTTCAGCCAGACCGATTTTTTGCAAATGCGCTTTCAGTCTGCAGTGACCTGTCATAATTCCGACAAATGTTCTTAGTTTGGCCCTATCCAGACCTAGCGCTAGGTCCGCCATCTTTTTGTTCGAAGCTGTTCCAAGGAACAACTTCGAATGTTTCAGTCCAGAATAGCTCCGCCAGCAAGACTCTAGCCTTGAGTTCATTCTGCCTGTTATCGCCTCTTTAGTCACGTCATGTGGCACTCCCAGGAATGGTTTCGGTTCTACCAGAGGCAGCGCAGCTCCAGCAAGTGCCAGCCAATCTGCCTCCTCGTAACCCAAATAGTTTGAGTGGCTCGGTATCCAAACCAGAGTGACTCCATTATACATACCGAGCCTGTTTGAAGCCGTGCGGCAACTCCAGATTATTTTGGATGTAAAACAGCTGGATTCCAGAGCTTTTAGTACTGACTAACTATCAGTATATATTTTGATTTTACCGTGGTGGGTTTGCCGTTTTATCAGCAGTTCCGCCGCGGTCTCAATGGCAAATATTTCAGCCTGGAATATGGTTGCGTTTTGACCAAGACTCAATGAGATGTTAATTCTTGGTTTACTACCATAGACTTCCGCTCCTGTTCCGTTCGTCGTTCGCGAGCCGTCTGTGAACAAGCCAAGGTCGGTTCCCAATAGAACCTCAGCATGCTGGGTCCATTCGTCCCAGCTGGGGACGATTACATTGAAATTCCGTTCCTGGCTCGTGATTTTTGACATTAGATCCGAGAGCATCGATAGGGTACCGTTCATTAAAAGCTCGTCCAGCAGTCCTAAGCCTCCCATCACTATTGCCTCTGACCTGTCAAACGCCAGGTGATATAGTTTATATGTGGTCCGTTCCGCCTCCCGAACATAGTGTAACAAATAAGCTTTCTTCAATCGAAATGGGCTGGGAAGAAAACAGATATAGCGATTATGATATAACGAGTATTGAGTCAGACGTATAATAAAAAATTGGTCTCAGGGATATGATACTTGTCAAGTCAAGCTTTATATTCGTGAAACCCAAGGATTTTCCAATAAATCATATTTCTTATACTACCATCTCTAAAATTTTTGGCTGAAATGAAAATGTTCCATTATCAAGAAATAAGGGGCTGCAAATTCTAGACGAAATATTTTTTCCTTGTTAACTTCTTTATATTACAGACTTTCTCTACTAGACATATACGAAATAATAATTAACAAGAATGCTTATAATATTCCTTCACATGATAGTTTAATCAGCAAGTACTCGTGACAAAATTCATTAGTTACCTAAATTATTAATTGAAGAATCTGGAGTTTATGAAAAAGTTATGAAAGCCGTGTGATGAGTAATGGAAAAAAACTTTATACAATTTTTTGCACTAAAACTAACCTTTTTATATGATGTTCATTGAACAAATTTTTGACATCTCAGCCGTAGATGTTTACAAATTGGTGAATGCGCCGGTACGATTGTCAGGTTTTGAAGTTGTTGATTAATTATAACTATTTATTATTCCTCAATAATCAATAAATGTAAGGAAAGCTCTTGAGATATAATATTATAGTTTGTATCCCAACCATAATGGAGAAAAAACTATCCGTCCAATCACAGTAATAGCCGTTAATAGAAAGATTTTTCTCCAAAAGTATGAGAGGCAGTTTCAAGAAAATTTGTTAATAATATTAGGATGGATTTCTGACACTGCTATCAGAATTATTTCATTCGAATGGGGTAGAAGTATCAGTTAAAATTTTCTTTAAATCGAACCCACCCGTTGGCAAGACACCTTCAGTATCCTATGAACTGAAAATTGAGACTAGAGAAAGTGATTTCATATTCATTCGATATTGATTTTAATAAAATTAAATAATAATACTTCGCAAGAAACGTTCATAATGATTTTACAGGGCCTCTGTAAAGTTGAGACTTTTTAGCATAAGGCAGAACTTATCAAAATGAACCAATTGAACAAATATTGATTCTATAAAATGTTCCAGGGGACAGAGTCATTCTAACGATTTTATTATCTCTGGAAGCGCCTGTAAGCATGCGGGCATGTTTTAATTCAAACACTGAATCGAGATTAAAATTTTTGATGTAAACATCCAACGGACTTGTGAGTATTTTAATTTCTATAATTTGTTGAAACATGCCGCATATTTATTTGAATTCAGAGAGGTAATACGATGCTATACATAAAGCCGAGTAAAATTAGATATAGCAAATTTCACTTTATCTCGCGATAAATTAATCCGCTATATAGTTTGGACTAGAATTTTAACTTCATCGATTTTTGGCTGGAAATAAAAAACATTGGCAAATTTGAATTTCCAACTGTTCCTCATCTTGTAATATTGTATAAGAAATTCCTCACATAATGATTGTAACTCTCATTAAAAGATTTTTTCTTTGATGTTCAATTCTGACGGGTTATATCGGGTGTGTTTTTTAGAGTGATAGAACTTCAAATTGAAATAAAACACATTTAAATTAAGATTGAAGCCAATTTTTTTTATTTGAAAGATAATTTTATGACATTTATGTTTTAAAACTAATTTCCGGCATATCTCCAACACGACTAGCTCTGAGGAACCGCATTCGACCAGACCAATTTTTGGACCAATTTTTCGAGTAATTCAGGCATTATTTCATCAATAACACGAGTTATGTTGGCTTCCAAAGCATCTATTCTTTCTGGTTTATCAGCATTAACCAATGACTTGACATAACCCCAAAGAAAATAATCCAGTGGAGTTATGTCGCATGATCTTGGAGACCAATCAATTGGACCATTTCTCGAAATAATGTTATCGCCAAATCTTTCTCTCAATACATCAATTGTTACGGTAGCAGCATGAGCTGTAGCACCATCTTGTTGGAACCAAAACACTTCTGGGTCGATACCATTCAAATTTTGAAACAAATGATCAATAATCATCGATTTGTAACGAGCACCATTCACTGTAACATTATCATCGTTGTTAAAGAAATATGGACCGATGTTGCCCCCAGCGTGTAAAGCACGCCATACAGTGTCTCAGGATGCAGTGGAACCTGCAAATCTTCTTGAGGATTGTTTTCACTCCATATACGTAATTTTGCTTGTTTACATAGCCGTTCAACCAGAAATGAGCTTCATCACTAAACACAATGTTTCGATAAAAAAGTGGATCAACTTCAAGCTGTTCTAGGGTCCAATAAGCAAAAAACGACGCTTCTTATGGTAAAGTGGCTTTAGTTCTTGAACCATTTGGATCTTGTATGGGTGTAGACCAAGATCTTTAGGCAAAATTTGGTGGATGCACAGAGTCCAAGTTGTTGTGAACGTCGACGAATAGACAAATATGGATCATCATTAACACTATGTCTTAAAGCAATGATATTTTCTTCTGTATGTACAGTTCTTTGTCTTGTTGTTGTTGTTACATCGAGTAGAGGAAATGTTGTTCGAAATCTATCGACGGTTCTACGAATAAGCTGCTCTGATGGACGATTATATAAACCATAAATTTCACGAAGTGCTCTATAAATTTGGCGAATAGAACACTTATTTCGAAAATAATTTTCAACAATTTGTAAACGTTGTTGCGGCGTGAATCTTTTCATGATAATTTGTCAATGCTTACTGAACAGGAATGTCAAAACAACATGGCTTGTACCTTCTGTCAAATCACAGTTATCCCTATCGAAAGTTCTATCAATCTACAAAAAACACCCGATATCTCTGAACATGGAGAAGGTAATTCTTGAGAACTCCCATATAATAAAATTGAAAATAACGAATATCCAATAAAATAGATTCTCATAAGTTATTCAAATTATTCATTATTACATACATTACTTCATCTCCGCGCTAAATTAACAATTCACATATATCGAGAATTTTTCCAGGAATGATTTTCTACTACCTTTTGCTTGAATAGTAAAAATATTTAATATTTAAATGGATATGAGGAGCTCTGGAATAAAATCACGAAAATATTTAATTGCCAAGGGATTTTTTCTTCACACTGGACTGACAATTAATATAATAAATCCGATCCCAATCCCGTTTAAAACATAGTGATGATAGCCCTGATTTAAATGTATTCACTTGAAAACGATCAGAGATTCCTGACTGACCGAAACATCGTGAAACACACAATACAATTAATTTGTTTGACAACAACGGTTGATTTTGTTAGTTTTGTATATAATTTTGCATTTTTGTAAACCTTTTTTTTGTTTTAATAATTATTTACATCTTATAAAATATTTCATGTATGCTTTCATCCCAGTTTTGTCTTTAAAGATTTTGTTTTAAACGTTTTGTCTCTTTCAGCAGTTACTATTTGGTAGTAGATTATAATTGAAACAGGTTTTTTAAAAATACTATATTTTACCACAAGAAATTCAAAAGTTAGGACATTTTTGTGACTGCAGCTTCGAAGTGATATATTACTCCATTCGAAGTGAAAAAAAGTGAACTTTTGAATATTTGGTAGTAGAGCAGATTAACTTCTAAAAATTTGTTTCAGATAAGTGGTCTCTCACTATTCCATTTAGAAAATAAGGTTGGGTTTTATTGAGTAAGTAATATTTTGTTTCTGATATCTGGATACCTTTGCAGTGTACAAAGTACATTTCATGGCTTTTAAGAAATATTTGGATACTGAATAATCGGTAGTAGATACATAATTTTCAACTGAACGTTTAGGAAATATTCGTAAGCTCTGTGTAGCTTTCATTATTTTAGATCAAATGAATGCCTTATTTGACTTTGTCTGGAGTTTTATTGTCTCTTTTACCTTTCCAAAATATTTTCTGCAATTTTTATGGCTTTTCCACTATGACATCAATACCTCGAATTCATTTTCAGTTTTTATTTCCTTATCGTCGTTTCATCGAGGAGTTGTTCATCATTATGTTTGTTGATAATTATTTTGCAGTAATTATTAACTAAAAACTTATCCTTCCTAAAGTTGTATAGTTTTATTTTTACTTTATAGAATTCTTCATGTCTTGAAAATTATCTAAAAATGCATAATGTTTTTTTCAAAATGCCGGAAGGAATGCTTACGAGTGAATAATGTTGGATTTATGTAATTTTTCTTCTAGTGGTAGGGCATCGAATGTATGTTAAGAATTCACATTCAAATATCGATTGATTAGGCTAAAATTTTTTCACAATTATCTTCTTTTATTTTCTGAAAATGAATAAAAATAAATATTTATTTCTTTAGCTTCTCAGAAGCATTTGTGAACACTTTTCTACAATTTACAATGGAATTTATACTACATCACGAACATCATATCATGTTTAAGAATCCAAATATATAACAAAATTGAATATTAAAACAAATTGAAATATGTTTATCTTCTACAATTTTAATTTCAAAAAAACTTTTAGAATTAAATTTTTGTCTACAACAAGCACCGCTTACATTTAATAGACGTATATGATCAAAACTCAATATATAATGTCAAATGGAATAAATAACCCAACAGATATACGAAAGTAATTAAAATTAATAAATAAATATTTAAAGGAGACAAAATTTTGTTTGAATATTAAATGAGGACTGAAGACGGGATTGTCTAGAATTATATTTGTTTATTGAAGATATAGTACGCATTTTTTAGAGATTTTTGAAATAACTTATTCGAATATTTAAATATATTGAATATTTCAAATGAATTATATTCTTTGAGAAGTCCTTTAAGTGTGTTCATGTTTTTAAAAGGCAATTGGTGTTCTTAAAGGTAAGACCAGAAACAAAATTTTGTCTCCTTTAAATATTTATTTATTAATTTTAATTACTTCCTTATATCTGTTGGGTTATTTATTCCATTTGACATTATATATTGAGTTTTGTTTATATACGTCTATTAAATGTAAGCGGTGCTTGTTGTGGACAAGAATTTGATTCTAAAAGTTTTTTGAATAAAAATTTTTTTGAAATTAAAATTGTAAAAGATAAACATATTTCAAATTGTTTTAATATTCAATTTTGTTATATTTCTTCTATCAAGTAAAAGGCCTTTCTATTTTATTTTATATATAATATATAATTATATTTTAGCTTCAATAAATCTCATTATGGAATGTCTATGAATTTAAATAAACCTTAAAATAACTCACACTGTTCTTTGATTTTGTTAGAACATAGATCAATTTTGAATTATATAGTTGATCTGTATTTCGAAGCTCTAGTCTTTTAACACGTGGAGAGATATAGGTTAGTTTTTTGATTTTGATATTTGGAATATTAAATAAGGACTGAAGACGGGATTGTCTAGAATTATATTTGTTTTTTGAAGATATAGTACACATTTTTCAGAGATTTTTGAAATAACTTATTCGAATATTTAAATATATTGAATATTTCAAATGAAATATATTCTTTGAGAAGTTCTTTAAGTGTGTTCTTTAAGTTGTAGAAGATAAACATATTTCAATTTGTTTTAATATTCAATTTTGTTATATTTCTTCTATCAAGTAAAAGGCCTTTCTATTTTACCAAATATATAATTTTAGAGGCATTGAGAAATACTAATGAAGATGAACAAAACTGAGCTGACATGAAGTCGGAACCTTTTACATTATTGTTAAATCGTCCGTATCTCCTAACAATTTCAAATATGTGAATTACTTCTTAAAGAAGCCACGTATAATGAAAAAACACAGAAATATGTGTTTTGTCATACACAAGTCAAATAAACGTTACTTTGTGTGGTTCTAGAACTGTTGTCTTGGAGAAACAGATAATCTCGTGAATATGAAAAAAGATGGTTTGAGGCTATTTTCGGCTTAAAATTGGAAAATCACAGATATTTGAGTAAAAGTATAGCATATTATAATCTGGAGAAAATGTGCAAAGTTGGAAAAATGTATGCTAAGAATTAACAATATATTTTAATTTGTTACCATTCCATATGACTTTTGGTACTTTGTAGGAACAAATGCCGGTATATTGAAATACATTTAATCATGAAATTAAAAAAAAAATTAAAAATTGATACTCTGTATCAAAATTATATATTGCAATATTATATGAAATGGCCACAATAGTACAAAATGGCGAATGCGCTCTAGTTATTGCTTGACTCCAGTTCGAAACCATTTATATATGGAAGGGTAATCTTGACTGACTAGTTTAGGAAAATGTTGATCCCAGGGAATTCTAGGAAAGCTTGAGGATGTAGTCAAACAATTGGGCAAGGATTATCATTTAATCGACTGTTTGTCACTTAGTCGACTTTTCGGAAATGTTTGTTTCCTTTATCAGGACATTTAAAATAGTAGAAAGTGTTAGCAGTCATATACAAAAAAGTTAGGTTACGAACACTCACTAACTTGAGGTTGTAAATAAAGTTATAAGACACATTTTTAGAATAAAATGCGGATCAAAATCTTTGGAAACAACTTAAACATGCTGATCAACTGCTCAAAAATGACTGGTTGACAAATGCTAACATGAAAGCCAACCGCATAAAATTAAGGTTGGGAGAAATGATAGGAACATTAATTGCCAACTCAATAACAAGTGCGAGTTTTAAAAAACGATCAGCGGAAAACAAAATTCACACGACATACAACAGAACTCAAAACTCAGATATACTATATGACTACTATAGGCTCTATTTGAAAGAGAGCGAAAATGTCTATCAAGTGAAAGTACATAATTGTAGACAATACTGTAATGGTTCAGATTAGTTTTTTCGTTCATACTGTTATTGTTAAACTTAATATAGAACATTTCTTTGAAGAGTTTTTTGTGGTAGTTGTTTTCAGTACACAATACTTTGACATTGTTTTAATCCATACTATATATAGTTTTGATTATATGCGCAGGAAGAGCACAAGATAAATTTTTGTCTTATAATCACTTCTGTGAGAAGCACCCCGATAAAGGCTTCGAAGTAACCGATATACGACTTGTCGCAATCCTGACAAGTAATACTGTGTACAAAATTGGACGTTTCTAGAGTCTCAAATTTAGTTTTAGTCTTAGGTGAAAATATTGTTATTGGTTAAAATAATACGTTGGGCTATGTTGAGGTTATCATCTTTGAAATATTGTTGATAAGGTTTGGAGTCAAAGAGTGAATAAAAGGAAATGAGCAGATATACACGTTTTCGCTAGACGGAAAGCTGCCCTGATCATTGTTGTGTTCTATATTAGCAATTATCATCTCTTCAGATCTATTATTTACAGTTGTGAACTAAACAAAAGCTTGTTAATGAGTTCAACTGGATATAAATTTTCATTTAAGATGCTTTTCAATTCATCCAAACAAGATTCAATGTAATTTTGATGTGGCAGCCTGACAACACTGCCCTTCATTGACAGAACAAGATTTATTTTTATTTTGGTCTGATGGCATTATATTACTAGCGCCTGGTTTTCTGCACCATATAATCTTCAGAGTATTATCAGTATATCTATGTATTTTCATATGGAGAAAAGGAATGGAGTTGTTGATATCCTCTTTTTTAATTGTGAACTGTACATTTTTATTATAACTAACAAAGATCTTCAGAGCTTCATCCACTATACGTAACGTTTTATGAATGGAATATTAAACTGTACTCGTGTTTTGCAATCAGGTATTAGGTCATCTAAAACAAAACTGACCAAAGTAGGAGAAATCGCTGTGCCCATCGGTGTACCAAAAATTTGTTTATCATATGTATCATTGAATTCAAGTATATTTGAATCGGAAATAAACTCTCAAATTAACTTCAGATTTTGAAAATTAGGAAAGCAATGTTGGGCAATACTATACCAATAATCCGTTGTTTTCTCAAGCTGCTTAAAACCACTGAGAGCGGTAAATTAGTGAAGAGGAAACAACGTTAAAAATCACCAGGACAAAACCATCTAGAAGCTGGTAATTGTTTATTAAGGCACTGAAGGAATAAGAATCTGCAACACAATACACATAATCTGTATCATAGCAATTATTAATTATGAGTAAAAAACAATATTCTTTTTCCGCTAATATTTTATTTCACTACAATCGTTTCGTCAAACCATGACTTCTTCAGGTGAGTACTACTGGATACTGATTTTACAATGTTCGAGAATTTCTATATATCAGGTTCATAACAAAAATAGAGGGGATGAAGAAAGTTTTACAATTCTTTGGGTATTCCGAAAAATTATTGTAAAATCAGTATCCAGTCGTACTCACCTAAAGAAATCATGGTATGACGAAATGATTGTAGTGAAATAGAATATTATTTTTTATTCATAATTTCAAGATGAATTTCCGCCAAATAGAGACCGAAACAATCATAGATCATAGTATTTGGTAAGTTTATCGGTTAACGACTTAGATAATTTGCTATTAGAGCAGTCCACCGTCGACACAGTCGAAAATATTTGAGATATTTGAAAAGTATCATCTGTTTAAAACCTTTTTCAACGAACATAAAATGAATTTAATGAAAAGAAAACAAAAATTAATTTTTTGCTACTCATTCTATAGAAAACAGTAATTCCTTTCGACAAAAGAAAGTCTTAAGAAAATTTTACATGTATATTCGAAAGAAAAGAAACTTGATGATTGAAATCGTCAAATTTGTTCACAATAAAAATAATGTAAAAAATAATGAATGACTGTACGGAGCTATGTAAATCCAAATATTTGAGATATACAACAAAATAATGTAAAAATAATGAGACTGTACGGAGCTATGTAACCCCAAAAATTATTTGAGATATTTAAATACCATCTGTTTAACAACCTTCTTTGTCGATTGCCGACATTCCGATATCTGTTAGAAGGCCCCTCTTTTTTAACCCGGTTTTTTATCACGTTCCGCTTGTGAACCTCTGTACTACTATTAGGTGTTACCTAGAATCTATCGAAATATTCAAAATATTTATCACTTTTGTTTAAATACTTCTGTACCACTGTCTTCAGTTGTCTGATGATGGGATAGTTCATTTCCCGAAACTCGAATCACAAGAAAATGTGTAATATATATTTTTATTGGTAGTAAAACATAGTAATTTCTACAATTTGTGTTAAGAAGTATGAAATATCATTTTCTCAAAATCTCAGAAAAAGAAGATAATTACAGATATCAAAAAACTTGGGAATAAGGACATGAAAACTTTTTATCGTTTTCTCGAGGATTATGATTACATTTATTAGATTTTCTCTAAAAAGATTTTGATTTTTTGTTAAGGAAAATTTCATTAAGAGGACCATACTAGCCTGTGTCTAGTTTAATTCATTTACTTCGTATCAAAGGATCCAATTTAACTAGCGTTCGAATGTTTGGAACTATAGAAAAATATCAAGAAAACCAACAGTTGTCAATTATATGAAATTAAACCATAGATATTAACTAATGAGC
Source organism: Megalocaria dilatata (assembly GCA_034642435.1). NCBI lineage: Eukaryota > Metazoa > Arthropoda > Insecta > Coleoptera > Coccinellidae > Megalocaria > Megalocaria dilatata. The sequence goes on from CM067857.1 coordinate 63,009,567, forward strand.
ATTAATAAAGCTCTTTAGTTTAAGTGAGTTATTATGTGAAGGTTACTGAATGACATTTGTCTTCTTCAAACAAAGAAAAACACGAGTTGGTTAGAGAGTGTTCTTCAAGATCCAGGAAGTATTTCCTAATACTAGCTTTCCATATATATTTTTCCTGATCATACTCAAAATGATTTTATTTAAAATTACGTTCAATTGCAGTCGTGTAGTGAAATAATACACCTGCTTTGTTACATAATATAGGAAATTACTCGATATGTTTTGAAACTAATATCTGCAAGCTTACTAGGTCATCATCTGTTCGATAATCACATTAAACTTATTTGAATAATAACAGCTTTGTTATGTAAGTTTTATGCACTAGCTGTTCTAGTTCTCATTTCCGAAATCATCTCGGAAATTTCCATGAGAACTAGTTTATTTAAAATTTGTCTGTTTAATTATGTTTATAGATGACTTCATTAAAACCTGCTCAATGAATTATAGTTCAGTTATGATTCAGCTTAAGAAACCTTCTCAGAAAATTATTACATATAAATGGTCTACATAATAAAAAAGTTACTGTTATGTTTTTTAATAGCACTAACAAAACGAATGAAGAATGAATAATTGATAGGTGTTCCAGAGAATGATAATATGTAGAAAATTATTGAAAAGTAATATAGAAAAACTTGATGAATGCTGAGTTATATTAGAATAACATTAAATTATAGGGTAATATTTTGTGAAGGATAGTTTATAGAAATTAAAAACCTTGCTCCTCTGTATATTCGCACATTGAAAATTCAGGATAATTATCCACAGTTTTATGGTACATAACCTGACATATGAATAAGAGCTATGGTAAGAGAAAGTTCTTCGTATAGTAGTCAGCTTATTTTGAAACACAAATTTGGTAAAACTACTATATTTTGTCCACCAAAAGTATGATGGTTAATATACGGTAATATTGGTACGTGTAAATTATTTTTCCAAGTGTTAATGTTTTACTTCCAAAGATATGAGCCATTTACATTTTTCCGTGACCTGACGTTTCATTTGTTGTTATTGTAGTTTCGAAGTATGACTTCATTTTCACAACTGAAACCTTAGCAAAGAGTAAATAAGAATTATTCATGGATTATATTCAAATCAATGATAAAAATATTATGAGTAGGTATTATGAAATGTATATTCTGGTTGAAGTTACAGGTGTTATTAAATGGATTGAATTTTTAATTTTTACGTAGATCAGTATTCCTTATTTTCAGCTTATTTATTTATATGAATTAATTTGAAAATTATAATTAATAAATCTTCATGCGATTTCATTCTGCATGACTATGTACATAGGGCGGCCCACATAAATTTAATCCAACTGGATATTTTCGGCTGTAAATATGAGTTCTTCCGATAAAAGTGACGTAATTTTTTATTTGGAGAGGGACATCTTTTGATTGGAAATGCGTGGGTGTACGATCATCCTTCTTAGTTGGGTGACAACTTCTTCAGAAAATGGCAATAGGGGTTTAATGAGACAACAGTTTGAAGGATTTTAAGTTCTACTTATGAATATGGTAAAAATAATCCGTTTAGCGTTCAATCTGGGATACAAGAAATCGTTGGAAGTGATGAATGAAGTCATCTAGTTTCTGAACGAATTTCAATCGGCTATCGTTCATTTCTAAATCTAAGAGTGTACTTGTTCAAAATGTCTCTTACATTCTTTAACATTTCAGGTGCTAACACTATTCTCTGGCGAAGACTTTCCAGAGGAGTAGGTAGTGTCTTAAATATCACACTAAAATGGCTCCACGAAAAAAGTCTAGTGGTGTTTAATCACGGCCCTTGGGGCCGTTTAATAAAACATCTCCTTCCAATCCAATTCTCGTAAGTAAATACGTGACTTTCTGAATCAACATTTTTTCCGAGAACTGGATTTAAGGAGAGGTCCTATTGCTTTGTTACTCCTAGAGCATGTAAGAAGATCCATCAGAAACTTATCAGCTTGTGCGAGTAAGGAGTTAGGCTTTGTAACTATGTCCTAATGCTATTTTGGGAACAGCATTGTTAATTTTTGACCAAGCAATGAGAATGGTCTAACTAGAAAATCTATTCCCTACTTAGAACGGGCCTTGAGCACGCGACCTTTCGTTTCCCAGCTCAAGGCTCTAATGACTGTGCTATTGTCAATTATATGGCCTCGAAAATTTCCTGATATGGCACTTCTAGAATTTTTAGGAGGGTTCATTTGAATAGTGTTGTGTTTAAGAAAATACCTAATTCTCTAGAAAATCTCCGTCAGAGAATATTATTAGCATGTAATGAAATAACACCCTGAAATATTACAGAATATAAGAAGAAATATTGAGCAAAGATACCATCTCTGGTTCAATATGAAATATTTAAATAGAGATGAAAGTTTTTTCGAATAAATTCAAGCAGTAAAATTGAATTTGTTTTTTAAATCATTCCTGCTGTATTTTTGTTATTTTGGGACATTTTGTACCGAAAGTACTATATTGAAAACTATTAGTAGTAAATATAAACTTTGTTTTATCTACTACGCGAGCAGTTGTAAAATAATAAAATATAACTAATTTCCTTCTCTAAATTATTTACATGCTAAAATAAATATCATTGCTCCAACGAGACGTAGGGGCGGCAGCAAAAAATTCTTATGTTTTTTTATAGAGTTATTTCATTTAGTTTTGGAGTTATTTATGGAATAAAATAGGAAAAGGCTTTCACGTGATAAAAGAAATATAACAAAATTTGAATATCAAAACAGATTTAATCTGTTAGTCTTCTCAAATTTTACTTTAAAAAAAATTTTTATTCAAATAACTTTTAGAATTAAATTAATGCTACAATAAGCACCGCTTATATTTAATAGACGGGTATAATCAAAATTCAATCACAATGTCAAATGGAACCAATTCCTTTTCAAAAACATGAAACACAACTTAAGGATTTCTCAAAAAATATAATTTATTTGAAATATTTGATATATTTAAATATTCAAATAAGTTAATTCAAAAATCTCTCAAAACATGGACTATATCTTCAAAAAACAATTAGAATTCGGATAATCTCTTCATCGGCCCTAGATAATATTTAAAATATCAAACTCAACTAACAATCATTATATCATACCTTAGAGTGTAACACGGAACTTGTTTAAAACAGACTAACTTTAAAAATCCAGGTAGTCAGTTCGTCACAAAATCACATAATCATAATACCTTACAGTTTTCTGTGATTTTGTGACGAACTGAATACATGGATTTTTAAATTTAGTCTGTTTTAAACAAGTTCCTTGTTACCGAGTATCCCGGAAAATTACTGCATTAATTTAGCTTTAAAGATTCTAGAACAATCATATCTATGTGATATCATATGTTTTTACTTCACTTGAAGAACCATGTCCACAAAGAAACTATTTCCATTTAACAAAAAGATATAGGAACAACTTACCGGTCTAAGAGCTCACCACTTATCGGTGATATCTTTCTATCCCATAGATAAAAATAAATTTTCAGTGCAAAAATACACTGCTGGTTCAGATACGTGTTTAAACTTGCTTGTCTTTATTAAACGTCAAACTTAATTACTAAATTTCTCAAATTAAATTCGAATCAGGAAATAATTCAAATAAGAAGAATTCTAGATCTTTCTATATCATATTTGAGTTATATTATAGAATTGGATTCGAAAATTAACAGTGCTGTGACCTAAAGTGGCGCAAGATTGCAGTAACAAAGCCTACCCAGAACACATCTGAATTCCTAACTAGCACAAACTAAAAAAGCGTCTGAGGGATCTTCACAGAAGATCTAGGAGTACCAGGATAATAAATTAACAAAATAAAATAAAAATTAAGAAACAATAACAAATAGTCAAATATCGAATATATCTCATTATAATAAGTATCAAAGAAGAAAGAAGTAGTCAATATTCTCTCAAAATCAGATATTGGCATTGCTCTTAAACCGAAGAAAATGTCTTTAAAATTGAATGCAAAAGATTCTACCTGGGACATAAATTGACCGTTTATAAGTTGATAGCTTTAATTTGCAGTAGCAAATCGGACCCTTTGAAGCAGGGTGGCAACGGCCTCAATAATCTTTAATAGCAGTAAAGGTCGAGTGAAACATCATTTTGGAGGTTTTGCAATTCTATTATGAATATAAATATGCTAAAACATTTCTGTATGGTGTTGTTTTCGGTGTGAAAAACTCCTTGAGAGTGATGGCTGAAGTGTATTAAGTGGTACAGTTTCTGAACGAATTTCAATTGATGAGATTTTCAAATTGCCTACCATTAATTTCATTTCAGGAGGAAAAGGTGAAACACAAAAAAGTTGCTTATTGAATTTTTCCATTCAAATGAATTTTTTAATTTGGAAAATGTTGAAGCATCAAGAAGTTCTGATGTAGAGTATTCAAAAAATTGTAATTAAAACAAATCTTGGCGGTCACTAGCCCGATATCGGGCAAAATTTTCCGCCCAACACAATCTTCGAATCGCTTATCAGTCGTGTACGGAGCTAACATTAACTCATTTAATACGGGGGCTGCTCTGTTAAGGTTTTTCCTGCAGAGATATTAATGAAAAGTAAACAAAAATTCAACTTTTGCCACTCATTCTTTAGAAAACAGTAATTCCTTTCGACAAAAGAAATTCTTAAGAAAAACTTTTACATGTAGATTCAAAAGAAAAGAAACTTGATTATTGAAATTTTCAAATTCGTTCACAATAAAAATAATGTAAAAAATAATGAATGAATGTACGGAGCTATGTGAATCCAAATATTTGAGATATACAACAAAATAATGTAAAAATAATGAATGACTGTACAGAGCTATGTAACCCCAAAAATTATTTGAGATATTTAAATGGGAACCATCTGTTTAACAACCTTCTTTGTCGATTGCCGACATTCCGATATCTGTTAGAAGGCCCCCTTTTTTAACCCGGTTTTTTATCACGTTCCGCTTGTAAACCTCTATACCACTATTAGGTGTTCCCTAGAATCTATTGAAATATTCAAAATATGTATCACTTTGGTTTAAATACCTCTGTACCACTGTTAGGTCTTCAGTTGTCTGATGATGAGATAGTTCATTTCCCGAAACTCGAGTCACAAGAAAATGTGAAATAATATATATTTTTTTTGGTAGTAAAACATGGTAATTTTTACAATTTGTTTTAATTATTCAAGAAATTTAAAAATTGACTCAGTTGTCAGGATGTTCCAGAAATACACGTGAGTATATCGTCTACGTATCTGTACTAGAAATGAATATTCACGGGTAATTTCGAATTGAAGATTTTATTTTTCATTTCGGACATAGATATATCTGCTAGGAGTAGACTCAGTGGTGAAGCCAAATCTAGACCATTTAATTGTTCATATATTTTATTGTTAAATTGAAATAAGTTTTTAAGCAAGCATTGTTTTAAAAGAGTGATGAAATCGCTGTGTATCACGGGATTTATTTGTGATTTGTCGAGAATTGTTGAAGCTTAATGAATGTGCTATCATTTCTCGGTATATTTGGAAATATTGTCTACATCCAGGCATACTAAGTAGGAATTATTTGGTAAAGAAAAATTTTTTAATTTCGTTGGTAATTCTATGGAATTTTTTATTATGTATTTCGGAGAGAAATTTGTAAGTTTTTCAAAAATTCTATTTAATTCTTTCTCTATTTTATAGGTAGGGCTACTAATAAAGGAAACAACTGGGTGAATTGGTGCATCTTCTTTGTGAGTTTCTATTAGACCGTAGATTTTTGGTGGGCTAGGATTCATATTTAGGAAATGATGATTTGATTTGAACAGAGAGATGTCTGACATAGTTTTTCTCATTGACTTTTGAATTTTAGTCGTCGGGTCAACAGGAATTTCTACGATATCTTGATTTTCAATGGAATCATTCATTTTCTCTATGTACTTCGATCTAGAAAGGATAACTGTGGCATCTAATTTATCGGCTTTGATGACAGATGGAATTTTTTTTATGGATTTAATTATATTCAAAGTGTTATTGTTAGTTTCATTTCAACGGGTTGTTTCAAAGAGTTCTTGAAATTTTTAAGGTTATTTTATCCACATCATCGGAATATTTAGGTTCAATTGTGGACTCTATAGTAAGAATTTCTTTCACTTTTCTATATTTAATTGCAGCTCATTTGCCAGAAGTCTCTGAACTATTGAAGGGTGAGTAAATATTTGTTGTTGATTGATGTTATATTTTATTGAATATGAATTATTTGAATACTGACGAAGCAAAGTCTCTCTTAAAATTTGTTTTTCATATGTTTTTACATATCTTGAGATTTTATACAAAGTAACTTAGTTAGATATCTAATAATATTGAATATTCTAAGTAAGATAGTTTTATGATGAAATTCTTAAGATCATGTTGAACATTTTCGGAAGATATTTGTTTTCATAAGATTGATCAGCAGAAACAAAATTTTGTCTATTCAAAATATTTAATTTATAGAATTTTGGTTAAAAATTTTTATTAATTGGATTTTGTTATATCATTTGGATGTCTTATAATGAATGTTTATTTTATATGTCGCTTGATATAAGTGGTACTTATATGACATTATTTCAATTTAATTCCTGAAGTTATTAAATATAATTTTTTGAAAGCAAATATGTAGAAGGCTAATATTAAAATATTTAAATAACATGTTTTAATCCTAAACTGAAAATCAGGAGAAATACTCAAAAAATGGTTTTCGCTGAGCGACTGCAATTTTATTCATTATCAGATAAAATTATGAGACAATGACATAAAATTGACTTGACGGTCCACAAAGATGGTTTGATTTTGAAATTTGTTTTCAAATGAATAATTATTGCATTTCGTTAAGTGAAGAGATTATCCCGGAAAAGAAAATATTATGTGCAATTACTCTTCATGATGATGAGAAAACGAAGATTTAATGATAAAATGAATATGAAAGTAAGTCACCATTCTCTATGAAGCGCTTCGGTAGTCCAATAGCGTTCTGCATGATGTAAGATCGGAAGTATTTACTGACAGGTAATTATCTAATATTTTATATTTTTCCGAATGAAATTACTTATGGAATGCATATTCATTGTTTCACATAATAGATCAGACGAACGTCAGTCCGATTATTAATTCGAAAGTTAATTACACCAGACCATAGTTGCATACGGAAGAAAACTGTTATGTTCTCACTTCTAAAAATGTATCTAGTGAATGGACTTCGTGCTTATCAAAACAAGCAAACATATTCCAATGAGAATCTCACTACTTGAATGATGAAGTGTTGAAAGAGTAAATGTTAATTGAAAGGGAAAGCCTAAGAAAGAATAAATTATTATCGAATATCAATTTGTTAGTAGTGTTTTGGGCGATGCTCTTACACAGAGAGGCGTACATAAAACAGTCTCCTGAGCATATTTTCAGCGGAAGAAGTTTATCCTAAAAATACTGAGCCAGTTATAATCTCTACAAACTCATATACTCATGAAAATTTCACAATACCTATTCTTTTGATATTTTACTACTTTCATGGATGATCGTAGGCATTAAGGTGGTATTTCTGAAGATAATGTTGACGTGAATGTATTTATTTTTACTGTAGATTCTTTCAGCTAATTCAGAAAATGAATAGCCCTTGTTGACACATTTCTTACATTAACTATATGCTCATAATGTTTAAGGTTACCGTGTTATAATTGGATCGTTCTTATTGTAACGTACAACGGGTAGTTTACCGCAGTATTTTGCCCATTATTTCATTATTTTGAAATAACAGGCAATTGCAATTTAATTAATCTCTATGATTAATTCCAATCGGTATATGTGGACTGTATTTTTAACGTAGTTAGCGAAGAATCTTACTTCAAGGGCACTTGTATGTAGTTATCTCGATGATGAATTAGCTTTGTTTATCCAATAAGATAAACCAACGAATATTGTAAGGAATTAAAGTAAAACACTCGTAATACACTTTGATAACAACGAACTATAATTCTTGGATTACTGAATATAAACTAAGTCAAAAGATGGGATTATTACACTAAACACAAATGTAATGACTTTGCCAATACTTTGGCAATCGACTGGATTACTATATTGACAATAATAACCGCGATAGCTTGCAGCGAAATGCCACAAGCTACGTCCAACAAATTTGACTATCTGAATGATAGTGCGTAATGTCGCAAAGGCTACATACGACAAGTTTGACTATTAGTAGAACAATGCATAATGTAGCAGAAGATACATACTACAAGTTTGACTATTACTAGAATAATAATAATAACCGTTCTTTATTGACCATAGTTAAAGGCCATCGACCGAAGTCCTTCAGCCCTAGAATAATAATTTTACAGTCTTTCCAAAGACTGAACGTTAGAGGTGCTTGATGTATTCCTTCTAACAAAAAGAGGTAAACTAACGATTGATTGGAAGGTCCATTTGGAGGTGGACTGATTGGTTACAGAAAAATTAAGAAATTAATGAGAGTAAAGAAGGATAGAATCAGTTTATAATTTCGAAAGCTGCGTTTTAATTCTATGTCTTCTATCATAAACAACACAGTTTAGGTACTTTTCCTGTTATAAAGTGCATCCGTTTTTACGGTCCCTTCATAAAATTGACTACTTGCTAATGTAAAATGGTCTTATTGAGCTATTGAAAAGTGGTACGTGTTGGGGCTTTAGGACTATTTTTTCTGTTATATGCTGTGTTACGAAAATCTTGTCAACCAATGTTTTCAGGCCTCAATTTTGTCTGAGAGTATTTCATTGATATTTTGAATATTCAGGAGAACAATTATGTGAAACCTTTGTATATTTCAATTTGAAAAAAAGTCCTTTTCAGCAGACATACAGAATTATCAAACATTGCAAATTTAACGATACAGCTGTTTCATACCGGCCTTATGAATGACAAATTTGATTTCCAAAATGCACAACATTAACATGAAAAATCGTTCCTCAAAAGGGTTTCTACAAAAGATCCATCAAAAGTATATAGCACCTTCAGAACAGCGTTTGAAACTCCCTTTGGTACTCGTCAGTTGAGTTTTCGAATGATAAATAAAACCAATCAATAAAAATACATACATACGGTATGAGGCTACAACAAAGAAATGGAGTGATACTAGTTAACCTAAAATATTAGTCACATTCCTTCGTTTATCTATAGAATATATATATATATAGATAGAAAATACATGTTCCTAACTAAATTAATCAAAGAAGTGTGCCGCGCGAATGTGTAAAAAATAAATTAGGATTATGATACACAAGATAAAAACGATTTGAAAGGGTTAATTTTTTGAGAAAGATTTATTTCAATATCTTAAATATTACAGAATAATCCTGCCAAACCCTTGAAAATTTCAATTTAAAAAAATCCTTTGAAGATTCTTGGAAACCAAATCAAATAATAATGTCTTAAAAACAATGTTTCTATTCAATATACATGCGCAGCATCCAAAATGAATGATAGAATTTAAATAAAATATAGAATACTGACCGAAATCACCTAGCAAATTCAGCCGATATAGAGTTTCTACCTCTGTGTATATTTTATGGATGAACATAGAAATATGAAAATTGTTTCAGGTTAACCTTTGGCAATCCATTTCTTTATTGTAGCCTCATGGCGTATGTACGGAAGAGAGCAAGGTATGCGATATATTTTTAATTGACTGTTTGTATTTATTATTCAGAAATGTTGATTGAAGAATATCGATGGGAGCTTCAAACACTGTTTACATATTTTTGAAGCATTTGATATTTGATTGTTAACGAGATCCAACAATAGGGTGGTATTCTAAAATCATCATTCTGCTGTAAATTTTTTCATGTCTTAAACCACCTTCAATCAAAATACTACCTGGCATCTGTAGAGATATTGTCATATGCACAAAAAAGCGACTTCTTCAGAAAACATCCTACTTTATTGAATAATGTGACGCGCTTTGGCGACACGATATTTATTAAGTATGATGAAGTTTGAAGAAGTCGTTATATTGACTAAACTCGACACAATATTTAATAAATAATAGTAAATCATATGTTTTATTTGACTTATATCCGGTGGAATGTAGTTTTCTTACAATTATTCCCGACTAATTTAAAGGGTAGGCATTACATTATCTCTATAACGAATCATCTAGTTATCTATATTTTTGATCGATATGTTTACGAAAATGATTATTCACGCCCTTAAGATGAAAAATGCATCATATTGTCAAATAACTCATTTGTTAATTCACAAATCCCGTTTATTGTATAATTTCGAGATAATTATTTTATTTCTTCAAAGTATCGTAAATGTTAAGCACCTATACTTTATGTTGACAATGCACATATACATTCTGTCAAGAAAGTACCGGGAATTATCGATTTAAATCTGGCGGGGCAATGAGGCAGGTAAAATTTTTTTTTCCTAGGTTGGTACCACTGTCCTTAAATACTATGCCAAGCTTAAGCGGGATCTGTCAACTAGTGTGTTTGCAACAGCTGATTAAGTCAGTCGATGTCAGAGTGCGTGCCGATTTTTACTATGGGTGATTACGTTGAGCAACGAATTTGTTTAAAGTTTTGTGTTGCAAATGAATTTTCGTGTGCCGATGCATTGAAAATGTTGCAAAAGGCCTTTGGTGATAATGCTCTACCGAAAACTTGTGCATATCAGTGGTACAGAGACTTCAAGGACGGTCGTGAAGTGGTCGCCCATCGACGGCTTCGACCGAAGATAACGTCGATAAAATTAAGGAAAGGGTGCTGGAAAACCGTCGTACCAGCTTGAGAGAGATAGCACATGATCTTAAGATATCCCACGAGTCCGCACGTACGATTTTGATTGATATTTTGGGCATGAGAAAGGTGGCCGCACGACTCGTACCGAAAGACCTGAATTTTCTTCAAAAACGTCATGGCGAACAGGTTGCTTCAGACATGCTGGATCGCTGTAATTCCGATTCTACATTCATGGAACGCATTATAACTGGTGATGAGACCTGGGTCTACGAGTACGATATGCAAACAAGCCAGCAATCATCGGAATGGGTGGCAAAAAATGAGCCGAAACCGAAAAAACCACGCCAAAGCCGCTCGAAAATGAAGGTGATGCTCATTGTTTTCTTCGATATCCGTGGCGTCGTGCACTACGAATTCATTCCAGAGGGTCAGACGGTAAACAATGAGTATTACCTAGGCGTTATGAAACGTTTGCGTGAGCGTATCCGTAAAAAGCGGCCAAATTTGTGGGCGAACAACTAATGGATTTTGCATGACGATAATGCGCCTTCTCACCGAGCTACGATTGTGACTGACTTTCTCGCCAAAAACTCAACAAACGTGCTTCAGCAACCACTGTATTCGCCGGATTTGGCTCCCTGCGACTTTTTCCTCTTCACAAAACTAAAATTGCCCCTTCGTGGCACCCGTTTTGAGTCGACTGAAGCCATAAAACAAAATTCGGCGCGAGAGCTAAAGTCCATCCCGGAAAGCGCCTATAAAAAATGTTTCGATAATTGGAAGTGCCGTTGGCATAGATGTATTGGAGCACATGGAGTCTATGTTGCAGGCGACCCAATAAATTTTGATGATTAAATGTAAAAATGTTGTTTTGATTGAAAATTCCCGGTACTTTCTTGACAGAGTAGTATATCCTTGTGTTCAAATTCCGGATCAACTAAATCCTGCTTATTTATTGTATTTCCAACAAGCTCTGAAACTGCTCTTCACAAATTCATAATATAAATCAAGAACATAAATTATTCCCACCAACAATTTTACTAATTCATGAAATGATTAAAATTGCTCAAGTTGTAATGGACTTCACTGTCTATAGACCGAATATTCGTAACCCGCACTTGTGCAGAATGTTAGTGCAGTAAGTAAATGTCCATAATTTTTTGACTGAGGAAATCATTTTGACCGAATTTCAATTTTATTGGGGCCAATGCTAGATTTCAGAACTGTGTGAATTAATGAGTAAAATAAACAGAACAAGTAAATTTTCAAACAAATTTTAATCAGTAGGATATTCTTATTGCAATTTGTGCAGTTTCGTTGGTAACACTGCACTTTGTTAGAATTGTGTTGGTCTTTACTTGATAGGAATCACACTCAATTGAATAATATGCCTACATTTTGATTTGTATTTATATTTAAGAGTTGTTCACGTGAAGCGTTTCGTTACATGGTACCTTCTTCATATGCTTATAAAAACTGGTTAAAAATTTGAATACCTACAATATTTGAATGGTTTCTGGTTTGAGTTTACGGTACAAGGTCAAAACAGGAACCAGAGGTTATGAAATTACCTGAACAATTGTGAGAAGAAATAAAAGGAAATATTTGCATTCAGACGGAAACTCCATAGAATTCTAATTCTGGAATTTCTGAAAGAAGTCATGAAAATATATATCATAAAGTTTTTTACTGTGATTTATTAAGCTTTTTTAAACAAATCGCATTCAAAGTAGTCATCATTTCAGTTGAAAAAGAAAGGATAGGTTTCTGAAATATATTACCGTGGTCAATTCGAATATTATGCACAGAACATCAAATGTACATTCTGTCAAGAAAGTACCGGGAATTATCGATTTAAATCTGGCGGGGCAATGAGGCAGGTAAAAATTTTTTTTCCTAGGTTGGTACCACTGTCCTTAATTACTATGCCAAGCTTGAGCGGGATCTGTCAACTAGTGTGTTTGCAACAGTTGATTAAGTCAGTTGATGTCAGAGTGCGTGCCGATTTTTACTATGGGTGATTACTATGGGACGATAACGCGCCTTCTCACCGAGCTACGATTGTGACTGACTTTCTCGCCAAAAACTCAACAAACGTGCTTCAGCAACCACCGTATTCGCCGGATTTGGCTCCCTGCGACTTTTTCCTCTTCCCAAAACTAAAATTGCCCCTTCGTGGCAACCGTTTTGAGTCGATTGAAGCCATAAAACAAAATTCGGCGCGAGAGCTAAAGTCCATCCCGGAAAGCGCCTATAAAAAATGTTTCGATAATTGGAAGAGCCGTTGGCATAGATGTATTGGAGCAAATGGAGCCTATTTTGAAGGCGACCCAATAAATTTTGACGATTAAATGTAAAAATGTTGTTTTAATCGAAAATTCCCGGTACTTTCTTGACAGAGTAGTATATGAAATTTTAGACCCATCCCTTTTTTGAATCTAACTACAACACACTTTTACGCTACACATGACCAAGGTATAACGAAAAATGTTTATTTATATCAAATGATCCACATAAATTGCCGAGAAACCTTGAAGATATTTCGTGAAAATATAGGAAATTCAATGTTAATCTAGAGGACCACGAGGGTCCAGTGGAGCAGTGGAAGAATCAAAATCTCAGCGCGATGCGATGACGAATAAACGACTTTTCTCTCTCAATGGCAGTGAGGGGGATGCTTCGGTCTAAACGAGGCTCTGCTTTCAGCAATCGAAATCATTTCAAAGGTGGAAAACGTGGACGTCAGTTGGAAATAAATACGACAATCTTATTCCATTGTATGCAAGGACTTTGCCACGATTAATGACATAAATAATTTCCTCTGTGAAAATGAGTGATCAGGGTGATTTTCGCCATAATTGGCATGAAAATAAAATAAATTCTACGGAAATGAGAAATTCAAAAACAAATTCTGAAAGAGACGAAATCGAAGGGTCGACAAATATAAATTAATCCGCCTTGTTGAGCCAAAAAGTAGCCAAATCTATTATGAAGAGATGATCTCTTATCTCTGAGCAGATGCAAAGTTGGATTATTTCGAACCTGAATTCATTAATAATCGTTGTTTTATCAAATTTTGCAAATATTCAGAAAAAAATCATCGAGAGATAAATCTGGTGATCTGGGAGCTCATTCGATCGGGCCATTCGTAGAAATATACACAATTCACAATACGCGGTGGTAGTCTTGTGGCTTAGACATCGGACTCATTATCGTATGGTTGCGAGTTCGAAACACGGGCCAGGAAATAAATTTTCAGTTGACCGTCCAACAATTCGCTGTTGGGGTAGTTAGTTAATTGTAGATTGATTTTAACCATGAACGAAATTATTGAATTTTTTGCTCCAAATTTAATTTCAAGCGAGAATTCGTTGAATATATTTTAAAAACCTGATACTCATTCATTGATATCAGAAACCAGTACATATGATAGGTATAAGTTGTTTAAAGAAATCTTAGAAAAGTTGAAGTCATGTCTCGATCTTAATGACCCTGAATTTCTACTGCTGGATTGAACGTCAATGCAGTGTAAAACACATTTAAGAACTTGAGAAAGATAGCATAATACCTTAACGTCTCGCATGAGTCGGTTTATTCGAACTTATGAGAATTAGACTCCCTGAACAGATTTTTCCGAAGGGATTGAATTTTCTTGATCAACAATACTGTGGGAAAGTATCTTTGAACATGCTGTCTCGAATAAAATCTGATATCAGGTACTCGGAAATGAAAATAATTATGTGGTTATGAATATGTACATGTGAATGAATTCCTTCATTTTTATGAAGGAATTCAACCGTATTCAAGGAAAAATGAATAGTGACTGTCATATAGAGATGATGCTTCATAACACTGAACATGCCCCTATTTTTCTATTTATAAGCAATGGGTTTAAAAGTAGATCTTTTCTCACAACACTATAGACAGCTACCCAGTTATTAAATTTCATATTCGGATAATGATTTTCTCCTATCGTCATATACATATATTTATATATACAATTCCAAATCAATTGTTGGCTTAATAATCGTGTGAGGCAATGAGGACCGCCCTAGGCTCACGAAAACTGGTGCCAAACATCTATATTTTTATAATTTATTAAAATATATATTTGACCATAGACTTGATTCATGTATTTCATATACGGTAGATACCTATAGGATGTGGGGTTGTAGTTCATCAAGCAATAAGAAAGAAATATCAAAACAGATTTAATCTGTCAGTCTTTTACAATTTTAATTTCAAAAAAATTTTTATTCAAAAAACTTTTAGAATTGAATTAATATCTACATAAGCACCACTCATATTTAATATAGGTCTATAATCAAAACTCAATATACAATTTCAAATGGAATAAATAAACCAACAAATATAAATAGTCATTCAGAATTCATAAATAAATATTTGAAGGAGACAAAATTTTGTTTCTGATCTTACCATTATGAACACCAATTTCTTCTCAAAAACATAAAACACAACTTAAGGTCTTCTCAAAAAATATAATTTATTTGAAATATTCAATATATTTAAATATTCAAATAAGTTAATTCAAAAATCTCTCAAAACATGCACTATATCTTCAGAAAACAACTAGAATTCCGATAATCTCTTCATCGGCCCTAAATAATATTTAAAATATCAAAATCAAATAACAATCAGTACATCCATTCAAAGTGGTACCGGATAATTGCTCAGACTTAACTTTAAAAATCAAGATAGTCTACGTTCGTCACAAAATCGCAGAAACTGTAAGGTATTATAAGGTTTTTAAGGCCGATGCAGAGATTATCGGAATTCTAATTGTTTTTTGAAGATCTAGTGCATGTTTTGAGAGATTTTTGAATTAACTTATTTGAATATTTAAATTTATTAAATATTTCAAATGAATTATATTTTTTTGTAGTCCTTAAGTTGTGTTTTTTGTTTTTGAAAAGGAATTGGTATTCATAATGGTAAGATCAGAAACAAAATTTTGTCTCCTTCAAATATTTATTCCTTAATTTCAAATAACTATTTATATTTGTTGGTTTATTTATTTCATTTGACATTGTATATTGAGTTTTGATTATATACGTCCATTAAATATAAGCGGTGCTTATGTAGATATTGATTTAATTCTAAAAGTTTTCGGAATAAAATTTTTTTTTTAAATTAAAATTTTAGAAGACCGACAGATTAAATCTGTTTTGATATTCAAATTTTCTTATATTTCTTCTATCAAGTAAACAGCCTTTTTCTATTTTACTTTACACTTAATATATAATTATATTTAGGCTTGAATGAATCTCATTATGGAATGTCAATGGTTTAAAGAAAACCTTATAATACCTTACAGTTTTCTATGATTTTATGATGAACGTAGACTATCTTGATTTTAAAGTTAGTCTGTTTGAGCAATTATCCGGTATTACTTTGAGGTGAGATATACTGATTGTTAGTTGATTTTGATATTTTAAATAATATTTAAGGCCGATGAAGAGATTATCGGAATTCTAATTGTTTTTTGAAGATATAGTGCATGTATAGAGAGATTTTTGAAATAACTTATTTGATATTTAAATATATTAAATATTTCAAATGAATTATATTTTTTGAGTAGTCCTTAAGTTGTGTTTTATGTTTTTGAAAAGGAATTGGTTTTCATAATGGTAAGATCAGAAACAAAATTTTGTCTCTTTCAAATATTCAGTTATTAATTTTAAATGACTATTCATATTTGTTGGTTTATTTATTCCATTTGAAATTGTATATTGAGTTTTGATTATATACGTCTATCAAATATGAGCGGTGCTTATGTAGACATTAATTTAATTCTAAAATATTGAATTGAATAAGTCCTCACTTGGTGAAAATCCATATTAAATAATATTTAAATAAGGTTATTATGATTTTCACAAAACATAAAAATAAAAATTTGTGAAAATGAGAATATATGTAAATATATATATATATATATATATATATATATATATCTCACATTATAAAAGGAACAGATTTGGACTTGAAGGTATAATGTACAAAGAAAGGAAAATGGACAGCTATAATACAATATTTTTTATCGATTTGTATGAAATGATTTCTTCTCACTCTCTTTACCGTGAAAAATATACTTCTGAACATATTAATCTCATTTCATATTTTCATTCATTCATTAACTTTTTCTACTTACAAGGCAACCATGGAATGAATGGAAGTGAAGCTAATTCAATATTATCTGCTCTGGCCCAACTGAAAGGATCCAAAAGTCCCGCTTCACAGATTCTTTGTGACAGATATAGCATCACTAGTATGAACAAGCATGTATATGATAAGAAGAACATTATCACTCAAATACACTTTTTTCACTTTATGCATATAGATTAGTCACTTGTACGTCTCTGGAGAATATTTTCAGGATACGTCCATGACCTAGAATATAAAAAAGAAATATGTTTGTTATATTTGATTCCATACAAGTTTTTCGAAGAAAAATGTATTTTAGCGCTCATTTAATCAATTCCTTGACGGTGATTCACATTAATCTGTTTCACTGCAATCATCTTTATTTATAATAGAGTTTGTGATATTTTTAACGAAAAATATTTATCAAAATGTAATGATTGAGTAAAGAATAATAATATAATCCTTCTTGTTAACTTATACGCAAAATATTATAAAAGCATGGCGTTAAGATTTTTGGCGCGCGCGTACATTGAATCAATCCAATTTATTTGTATAAACTTGGGGGGATTAATGTCTAATCAATTGAAAAGTCCAGCGCAAAGGAAATGAGTGATTGCATTTGGATAACGTAAATTAAATGAAGACTTAAAGTGAAAATGAGAAAAAAAACTGCTACCATAGAGCTAGATTTTCTACTCTCATTAGGATGTCTTATTTTTACCATGAGGCTTATAAGATAGCTCACAACATTAGAAATAAAATATATTTACTCCACGATAGATAAGTTTGGAATTTTAATGTACACTGCTACAAAAAATTAATGCACCATTTGAATAATTATGAATATTCGATTTTTGTGGAATATCAGAAATTTCTCAAGAGATCACTAATGGAAACAATATCCTCTTCCCATTATACTTCCAACATTTGTATTTACAAATAGAAAAAAACCTAATGAGGAAAATATTCAACACTGCAAGACAAGGAACATCAACATGTCAATGTCCTGAATTTAATTCCCTATTTCAGATGACAATTCATGCTCAAAATTGATCTCCAAATGTCGATTTGGTTCAAGTTATCCAAAATTTGCATAAGAAGGTAACTAACTCCCAGACAACAGTTGTCTCAAGATGGGATAGTTTCAATTAATTACTCGAGTCACAATTAAATGTGTGAAATATCGATTTATTGGTGCTAAAACAGTAATTTCTACAACTTGTATTAATTATTATCAACTACCAAATAGTAACGGCAAAAAGAGTTCGGTATCTGAATGGAATACTTCAGAAACATTTTCACTTTATGGACATATAGAATTATCAACACATATGAGAGACAGTTGAGAGACCTAACCTAACCTAACCTAACCTAACCTAACCTAACCTAACCAATAAAGAATAAAAAAAAAACATACTAACAACAGTCATCCAAGACAAGCTTGTTTCGATTGGATATTCAAAAATAACAAATTCCAATACCCAAAGATCCTCTGCAAAGAATATCAAAAATAATTTTTTCTTCCCATTCTCCAGAAGAGGAATCTGAAATTTTAACACATATTCTCGTCAGTTGGAAGTTATTAGAATGCTAAATAAAAACAGTCAATGACATATATTTGATTGTTATATTTATAATTTGTATTTCACACATACGGGTGGCAGTTTTTATAAAATCTGAGTGTCAAAACAGATTTAATCTGTTAGTGTTCTACAATTTTAATTTACGAAAATTTTTTTTAAGAAACTTTAAGAATCAAAATAATGTCTTTATAAGCACTGCTCATATTTAATAGACGTATAAAATCGAAATTCATCATACAATATCAAATGGAATTAAGAAAAATCAACGAATTTAAATTGTCAATTAAAATTAATAAATAAATAAACAAACATTTTTTGTTTCGTTCCAGGCATGCGTACTGAACACTTCAGTCAAACGTACGAAGCCTTGTTTGTTACAAAATGTAATGTTTGCTGATCCTATATTTATGAAGAATAACTCTTTCTCAAAAATATAAAACATAATTTTAAGAACTTCTCAAAAACTAATTTATTTGAAATATTTAAATAAATTACTTCAAAGAATCTCAAAACATGAAGCACATCCTCAAAAAATAATTAAAATTCAGATGAAACCAGTTCAACTTTACATATAAAAAATAATAAAATCAATTAACAATAAATAGACTTACCGAATGCAATCTTCAGAAATATGTGATTTTCAGGAACATTCACATAGGTACATCTAATATCCAAGGTACTCTATGTTCTATGCTCACGAAAAAATCACACAAAGATTATAAGGCACTTTAATGGTCTTAGTTAAAAACATTCAACACTGTGTAATGATTTCTTCATTTAAAAAAACCTGATATAATTATATATTATATATATATATATATATATATATATATAGTAAAATAAAATAATAAGGAACGGTTTTTTACTTGATAGAAGGATTATTACAAAATCTGAATATCAAATCAGATTTAATCTGTTAGTCTTCTACAATTTTAATTTCAAAAAAATTTTTTAAGAAACTTTAAGAATTAAAATAATGTCTTTATAAGCACTGCTCATATTTAATAGACGTATAAAATCGAAATTCATCATACAATATCAAATGGAATTGAGAAAAACCAACGAATATAAATTGTCAATTAAAATTAATAAATAAACAAACAAACACTTTTTATTTCGTTCCAGGCATGCGTACTGAACTCTTCAGACAAACGTACGAGCCCTGTTTTTTTTTGAGGATGTGCTACATGTTTTGAGATTTTTTGAAGTAATTTATTTAAATATATTAAATATTTCAAATAAATTAGTTTTTGAGGAGTTCTTAAAATTATGTGTTATATTTTTGAAAAAGAGTTACTTTTCATAAATTTGGATCAGAAAACAATACATTTTGTAACAAACAGGGCTTCGTACGTTTGTCTGAAGAGTTCAGTACGCATGCCTGGAACGAAACAAAAAATGTTTGTTTATTTATTAATTTTAATTGACAATTTATATTCGTTGGTTTTTCTTAATTCCATTTGATATTGTATGATGAATTTTGATTTTATACGTCTATTATAAAGACATTATTTTAATTCTTAAAGTTTCTTAAAAAAATTTTTTGACGTTAAAATTGTAGAAGACTAACAGATTAAATCTGTTTTGATATTCAAATTTTGTAATAATCCTTCTATCAAGTAAAAAACCGTTCTTTATTATTTTATTTTGCAGTTTTTATATATTGAATCTATGATCGTATTTTCTTTTCGACATTTTTTCCTGGAATAGCCTTGTTTTTTCGAATAGTGCTCAACGAGTTGACCACTTTTATGAAGTTCGCTTGCAAACAGAATATTTGGTGAATGAAGGTATGTAGATATATTGTATTGATTGTTTTCATTTAGCATGCGAATAAAGGTAATGACAATATGGGTAAGAATTTCAGACTCCTTTTCTTGAAAATGTTTCATCTATTTTTTTAACAGGGAAATAGAAAAAGCTTTTTAATTTTATGTGAAGCATTTTTTGTTGATGGAATTTGTTATTTCAGAATATCTAATCGAAACAAGCTTATCTTGGATAATAGACCTGGATGATTACGGTCAGTACTTTATGTCTTGTTTAATTTTTTATTGGTTAACTGCGGCTCATATGTGTTGATATGTCTATGAAGTGAAATAATAGCTCTAAGGCATTTTAAGCACTTTATTTCTAGAAAATTTTTAAGATTTCTTAAATTTTTAGAATCTCCAGCAAATCTTATGATAAGGTGACAGGTGTCTATTAAATTATTTGATATGAAAGTTAACAGCTCTTTTAGAATGAATCATATCATAAAAACATTTTTCGAAATATGTTTCGTGACCCTTTCAACTAGTAGTTTTTTCCTCAGGGGCGTTCAAAGAATCCTATTTTTTGACTGAAAATTCAATCAGATCATGAAATCATGAATAATGGAGTCTTTCCATGAAAGTTCCACCGATTATCTTCCCCACTAGTAAAACTTAGTATTTTTTTATATCATCGAGCAAGTTGGCTCATTTCGGAACTTGTATATTGATTAATGCTATTCGTATATGCCAAATGTTGACAAAATAATCGAATAGTGTTGGGTTTTAATATTATAGGAGTTTATTTAAAGATGCAGGTTGATATGAAGATTGTTTTCCATATTTTGAATTCTAGAAACACGTGCTGAAATATATTTCCGTTAAATCCGGTCACCCTAAATATCAAAGGACGAGTAGGCGAATTTTTACATGTTCACATTTTATTATATGATGAAACCATTTTCGTAATGAAATACGATCTCATCGTCATTATCAAATTTTCTTTCATCAAATTTCTTGCTTGATTGCATCTGGTAGTTCGAAAGTTAACTGACGAAAATTCGATAGCTAATGATATTACTCACACCATATTCCTTTGAAATTAAATTATAATTAAGGCTACCAACCCAAACATTATAACCCTCATAGATAAACGTATATGAACATTTGCGGTAATTGATATACCTTAAATTACTACTGGAAACCGATTATTAATTTTCACATCCTTACTTATGTCTGGCGGTATTTTAATAGCATGAATGAGAAACTAATTTTGAGGCACGTTTGGAGATTGATTGACATTAGGGAGATTGAGTGCATACCGTTGCGGTATGCACTATAATTTTTTTTACGAACAATCTACCTGAAATAATTCTAATGATTCATAAATAATAAATGTTGAAGAGAATTCGAAAACTTGAAAATGCGAGAAATCAATCTGAAATAAGGTAGATAATATTGAATGACCATTTCGTTTTTTCATTGAAAAAGAAATGTCCGAGAATAATCGAAATTGGAGCAAGAGGGGATATCAAAATTATTTCAGAATAATGTCAAGTTTTATTTAGTTCATTATTAGGAATTGAATGGATTTATAGTTTGGGAAATATTATAGAAAATAATTATTAATTGTTATGTGAAAAAAAATTCCAGATGCGAATAACCGGAAAACTGTAGGAGTGATTATCCTCAATAACGGACTCACCCAAGATATTCAGGCCTACTCTGAAGGTTCCTATCTCTCTCCGTTCGTTATATTGTTTAAAATATAGGAATTGAAAATTACTATGAAGATGTATTTGCATATTATAGAATAAAAGCTGAAATTAATTCTCCAGAAACCTCTACAGATTTTAATCTAAATTAATCTCATTAAAACATTTAGAATAAAATATTAGAACATGTTCTAAATACACTGTATCCCTTTATAGACATATATATTATCATCACATGTAGTGGAAATTAACTAAGAAAGAATCATTTAAATATTTTGATATTTACAGATATATTCTGTTAGCCTTCTACATATTTGATTCAAAAGAAATTTATTTAATATTATAACTTCAGGAATTGAATTGATGTCATATAGGCACCGCTTATAACAAGGGACATATAAGATAAACATTCATTATAAAATATCCAAATGAGATAACAAAGTCCAATGAATATGAATTGTTAACAAAAATCCCATAAATTTAATATTTTGAATAGACAAAATTTTGTTTCTTCTCATCCCTCTTATGAAAACAGATATCTTTCAACAATGTTTAACATAATCATAAGAATTCCATAATAAAACTATCCTACTTAGAATATTCAATATTATTGAATATCTAACTAATTTACCTTTTTGAACATCTCAAGATATGTAAAAACATTACTAAAAAACAAGTTTTAAGAGAGACTTTACTCGTCAGTACCCAATCACATTTAATAAAATATAATATCAACCAACAAATAATATTTACTCACTTTCAACAATCCAGAAAGCATCTTGGCAAATGAATACTGTCGAATGTGAACTCAGATAAATAGTTCTGCGGTTTATCATAGATCTTAAAGATTGACCGGCAATTTAACGCCCTCTGTTATAGCACAAGGACATCTGTATAAAGAATGTTAAGGAAATCAAATAATTATATATTATGAAAATATATGGACGTTTATACTCGATAGAAGGTATCTAAAATTATTTAAATATTTTCATTTGCCAAGATGCTTTCTGGATTGTTAAAGGTTAGTAAATATTTTTTGTTGATTGTTATTATATTTGGATAAATGCGATTGAATACTAACTAGCGATGTCTCTCTCAAAACCTGCTTTTAGTAATGTTTTCACATATCTTGAGATTTTATAAAAAGTAACTTAGTTAGATGTTCAAAAGTATTGAATTTTTCAAGTGGGATAGTTTTATGATGAGATTCTTAGCCTTATGTTAAACATTTTTGAAAGATATCTGTTTTGATAAGAGGGATGAGCAGAAACAAAATTTTGTCTACTTAAAATATTAAATTTATAGAATTTTTGTTAACGATTTATATTTACTGGATTTTGTTATCGCAGTTGGATGTCTTATAATGAATGTTTATTTTATATGTCGTTTGATATAAGCGGTGCTTATATGGCATTAATCTAATTTCTGAAGTTGAAATAAATAAATACATAAATAACTGTATTCAAGGCCATTGAATATTGAATATAATTTTTTGAAATTGAATATGTAGAAGGCTAACAGAATATATCTATAAATATTAAAATAATTAAATAATCTTATATACCTTCTATTAAGTATAAACCTCCATTTATTTTATTTTATTCATAATATATAATTATGTGGTTTGCTTGAGATTCTTTATACAGGTGTCCTTGTGCTATAATAGAAGCCGTTAAATTGCCAGTCAATCTTTACGATCTATGGTAACCCACAGAAGTATTTATTTGAGTTCACATTGGACACCATTTTAATGTTCAGTATTGCCAAGATGCTTTCTGAATTGTTAAAGGTGAATAAATATTTTTTGTTGATTGATATTATATTTTATTAAATGTGATTGGGTACTGACGAGCAAAGTCTTTCTTATAATTTGTTTTTTAGTAATGTTTTTACATATATTGAGATTTCCTAAGAAGTAACTTAGTTAGGTATACAATAATATTGAATATTCTAAGTAAGATAGTTTTATCATGAAATTCTTAAGATTATGTTGAACATTTTTGAAAGATATCTGTTTTCATAAGAGAAATGAGCAGAAACAAAATTTTGTCTTCTCAAAATATTTAATTTATAGGATTTTGGTTAACAATTTATATTTATTGGATTTTGTTATCTCATTGGGATGTCTTATAATGAATGTTTGTTTTAAATGTCCTGTGATATAAGCCGTGCTTATATGACATTAATTCTATTCCTGAAGTTATAATATTGAATATAATTTTCTGGAATTGAATATGTAGAAGGCTAACAGAATATATCTGTAAATATTTGAATTATTTTATATACCTTCTATCAAGTATAAACCTCCATTTATTTTATTCCTTAATCAAAAGAACTGAAATAAAAAATAATGAACAGATTATTCGACATCGAATTAATTGAGAAATTTCTTTGGATTACATCACATGCACGTGGCGGTTATCTAATGCAGAGTCTAAGTCGTATCTTCTTTCATTGTATATTTCTGTGATATAAACTGATTTTCGTTTAGGTCATGCTTATCCCAAAATTGATTAGTTCTTGCAGAAATATTTAGCGATTAAAAAGTATTTTTATATATTTTAAATGATTATTTTGTTTATTCAAATAACACCTTACTGAAGGGATTTTGGGTCCGAAATTATGAGGTTCTGGAGAATGTGCTATATATTCTTTAAAAAAGAAAAATAAAAATAGGTCCTTTCGTATTATATGTTGAACATTTTTTGGTTATGGAACTTGTGATTCTTTAACATCCAATCAATATATATATATATATATATATATATATATATATATATATATCATCTGAAATTAGCTATTCAAAAGCAGATTATCAGCATTCATACCTTTGCAGAATTTCGTATGGATAGTTTGCTAATGACTTACAAAAAAAAATTTTTTTTCGGCCGATCAGGTTTCAGTGCTAACTCAAACAATATAACAGAATAATAGCTGGAATGAATTATCCGGAACCTCTACCGATTTCAATCTAAATAAATATCATGAAAATATTCAAAATAAATTTTAAAACATGTCCTAAATACACTGTATCACTTTATAGACATATATATAATATTATCATCACTATTTGACATCACCTTATAGATATATATATATATATATATATATATATATATATATATATATATATATATATATATATATTCCATTCGAAAATAAGCGTGTTCACAGACAGATCTGCCGGACAGAATTTTTTGGATCTGAGATTGTTGATCAGTGAGCCGAACCATTTTCGGCTCAAAATAAAAAAAATTATAAACACTGGCGAATTTTGAAATACATTCACTCTTTATATTGAAAAATATATATGAGATCAATATTATAAAAATAACTTTCTAAAAAAACTTTATTTTTCATTGTATAACATTGTATACGTAAATGTTTCCACTGATGTACAACCAGAATGAAACCCAGAAAAAAACTACAGAAATGATAAAATACTTAATAAATAAATTAGAACTTCCACCAAGTATTCATATATAGATAATAAAATAATGCATCAAAATTCATTTGGAAGAATTGGTTCTTATGGAAACCCTCAAACAAAAAACATCGATGCCAAAGCTTGTTTAATCTATATTACGTCATTAAACATTCAAGATACGAAAAAATGTTTTCCTTAGTTGAAACAAATTGTAGAAATTACTATGTTTTACTATCAATAAAAATATATTTCACACATTTTCTTGTGACTCGAGTTTCGGGAAATGAACTATCCCATCATCAGACAACTGAAGACCGAACAGTGGTACAGAGGTATTTAAACAAAAGTGATAAATATTTTGAATATTTCAATAGATTCTAACACCTACTAGTAGTACAAAGGTTTACAAGCGGAACGTGATGAAAACCCGGTTAAAAAAGAGGGGCCTTCTAACAGATATCGGAATGACGGCAATCGACAAAGAAGGTTGTTAAACAGATGGTACCCATTTAAATATCTCAAATAATTTTTGGGGTTACATAGCTCCGTACAGTCATTCATTATTTGTACGTTATTTTGTTGTACATCTCAAATATTTGGATTTACATAGCTCCATACAGTCATTCCTTATTTTTTAAATTATTTTTATTGTGAACGAATTTGAAAATTTCAATAATCAAAATTCTTTTCATTTGAATCTTAATGTAAAATTTTTCCTAAGATTTTCTTTTGCCGAAAGGAATTACTGTTTTCTAAAGAATGCGTGGCAAAAGTTGAATTTTTGTTTACTTTTCATTAAATTAATTTTATGTTCGTTGAAAAAGGTTTTAAACAGATGTTACTTTTTGAATATCTCAAATATTTTCGATTTACATAGCTCCGTACAGTCATTCATTATTTTTACATTATTGTTATTGTGAACTAATTTGAAAATTTCAACAGATTCTAGATAATCGAGTTTCTTTCCTTTCGATTCTACATGTAAAATTTTGAGATTATCTATTGTGGAAAGGAATGACCGTTTTCTAGACAATGAGTGGCAAAAGTAGAATTTTGTTTTTTTTTTTTATGAAACTCTTTTTATGTTCGAAATGTTGGAATGTTATGAAACTCATTTTATGTTCTTGAAGAAACTTTCTGTTTGTCCTATATATTTATTACTGTACGTAGAACCAGATAACTCATAAACTCCTGATTTGTGTATGTTTGGAGTAGGGTCCATTGCGTTAAATAATACTGATGATAACTTGTTTTGCGTTTTGAAGGCAATATTGACATCAAATGTCAACAGGGAAGAAACTCGATTATCTAGAATCTGTTGAAATTTTCAAATTAGTTCACAATAACAATAATGTAAAAATAATGAATGACTGTACGGAGTTATGGACATCGAAAATATTTGAGATATTCAAAAAGTAACATCTGTTTAAAACCTTTTTCAGCGAACATAAAATGAATTCAATGAAAAGTAAACAAAAATTCAACTTTTGCCACTCATTTTTCAGAAAACAGTAATTCCTTTCGACAAAAGAAAATCTTAAGAAAAATTTTACATGTAGATTCAAATGAAAAGAAACTTGATTATTGAAATTTTCAAATTCGTTCACAATAAAAATAATTTAAAAAATATTGAATGACTGTATGGAGCTATCTAAATCCAAATATTTGAGATGTACAACAAAATAACGTAAAAATAATGAATGACTGTACGGAGCTATGTAACCCCAAAAATTATTTGAGATATTTAAATGGGTACCATCTGTTTAATAACCTTATTTGTCGACTGCCGACATTCCGATATCTGTTAGAAGGCCCCTCTTTTTAACCGTGTTTTTATCACATTCCGCTTGTAAACCTCTGTACCACTATTAGGTGTTAGAATCTATTGAAATATTCAAAATATTTATCACTTTTGTTTAAATACCTCTGTACCACTGTTAGGTCTTCAGTTGTCTGATGATGGTATAGTTCATTTCCCGAAACTCGAGTCACAAGAAAATGTGAAAAATATTTTTTCATTGGTTGTAAAACATAGTAATTTCTACAATTTGTTTTAATTATGATCAACTACCAAATAGTAACGGCTGAAACAATTTAGTATTTTCCTTAGTTGTTTGAATGAGAAATTTTAACGCTATGTACAAGATACATTTTAATACTACCAGGGATGGTACCCTGAACGATAATATCTAGTTTGGTGTCGTTCTTACTTTCCTTGACGTGAGATGCTTGATTGTGTCTGTGCTAGACTAAAGCATTCATGAGGAACATAAAGATTAATATTCAGTCACGCTATGTAAAGGAGTAGAAAGTAATGAACTGATTCATCTTGTATAATAACTGCCACTGGTACTTCCTACTTTTCAGGCTTCAAATATTATTTAATATTTATGTGAAATATTAACATTATGTTGGTAGAACATAGTTTTACAATATAATGAATAGGCATGAAAAATTCGAAGAATGAAAATGCTCAGAAAATGGCTAATTTTTGTGGGATTCAAAATGAACGTTTCCACATTTGTAGAAATGAATTTAAAAAACATTATTCATTCACTTATGAAAGATGAATCAAAGCTTACTGTCAGTCGGATATGGAAGATATAGAGAAAGAACAGTATCGTAGGAAAATAGATGAAATTAATTGATTAATATTAACGAGAAACGTACAGCTATGGCAAATATATGAGGGTTCTTCATGAATTTAAACGGTCAAAAATAGATATTTTTATTACTCGAATAATTTTCGAAGGACAAATTGGTCCCACCCACATGAAAATTACAGAATTTCGGATTGATATAAAAATTAATTGGTTTGAGGTTATATTGGAAATTATATCAGAATAAAAAGGATTTTTATACTCAATAAGGTTATTTCAATATCCTAAAAATCAAACAGAGTAATTCTGTTATACCGTACTACAACCTTTAATTAATAAAATTTTTCAAAATTAAATTTAATAAAAGCCTGAGAAAACACTGTTTTCTTTTTAATAGACATATGAAATTGACACTAATCACGTATCAAAAAGAGATATAAAATATTGATCGAATCTACTCAACAAACATGTAGTGGTGCTAGCGCTGTTTCATATCGGTATTATGGAAAAACAAATTCTACTCTGAAAATATACAACATAAAATTAAGAAATTTTTCAAAACAACCTTTCTTCAAAAAAGGTTTTTTTGATTTTTGTGGACTGAGGATTATCGGGGAATTTTTTGAAATGCCTTTTTGAAGATGTGTTGCATAGTTTTGAAGAGTTTTTTGAAAGAGCTGTTTGAAGAAGGGCTTTTTCGAAGAATTTCTTAATTTTATGTTGGATATTATTAAAATGGAATTTGGATTTTCGGTATACCGATATATTAAAAAAATTCAAAAAATTAAAATTTGTTGTAAGGTATTACATAATTACTTTGTTTGATATTTAGGATAAAGATAAAAATTGTCAAATTTTTTTCAGAACGGTTATCTAATTGCATTAAAAAAATGTGATGATTTTTCTCTGTTGGCGTTCAGACAATGTCAGATCATTTTAACTTTCAAGATGATATATTTGAAACTTTTGTTCTATATTTGGATGAGAAGCACACTCTTCTGATAGTGGGATGATAACACTAGTCTTTTAGGCAAAGAACAGATTTTGCTTTGAAATAAGTGATCTTGTTTTGAAGTTGTCAACGGATAAATCTTTGCGCGCATTTTCCTGCAAACATTGTACTTTCATTTCGGCCAAATTTCTAATTTTTAAATTTTGAGTCAAAAATTATATTAAACGACTAGGTTGAACTCGCTGATAAAAAATCCGAGTGAAAAATTCTGTCCTGCCGGCTCGTTCGTCCGTAACACCTTAAGTTTCCAACTGAAAGAGGTAGAGACTTGGAACGTTCACAGGAAAGATTTTAGCCTCTAAATATCTTAACTGAGTTTGTAAATGGGCAAAATCAGTTGAATAATTTTGCAGTTATGCACGTTTGACAAATGTTCATATTTTTCCAGTATTTTCGGAACTACAGATTCAATTTGAAATTTGCTTATTTAGAACTAGAATAATAACGCACATGTTCTCGCGAAATTCAGTGCGGATCGTGTGACTCAAAAATTAAAAAAAAATTGTGAACGTTGAGTGCTACCTTAAACACTACAAGTTTCGAATGGCAAGAGATAGAGACTTGAAACGGGACAGGTTTGAGACCTAAACATCTCAGATGAGTTCGTTATTGCACAAAATAAGTCCAATGGTTTCCAGTTATTCTGATATTTTCGAAAACTACAAATCCAATTTATCTGAAATTTCGGTTTTAGAAGGAGAATGACAACAAACATATCCTCTCAATTTTCATGTGGATCGTATGATTAGAAAACTAAAGATAAAAACAAAATTCGTCAGTAGAGTAGAATTGAGCGTTGAAGAAAGTTGTCTCACAATCGAGTTCAAATTTAACATCTACAATCTGACGATACAATGGCTAATGCAAAAATTTAATTTATTATATATAGTCTCCTCAAAAAGCTATTCAGCAATTTGAAATTTTTAGAGGAAAGAGATTGTTGAACAAGCGCACAAAAGCTTCTGACTTCACGTTAGTGCTTTTTTAATTTAAATTTATTAGAAATCTTGATCAATCAGGACCTTACCATCCATGTAAATAATATTTGTCATAAAAGGCAATATTTGGAGTAAACGTCAAATAACTTAAAACTACCCGATTCAATATTTATATCTTGATTACTTTTGCAACAAAGAGTTTGAGCACATTCATATTGCAAAATCACTTTATAGCATATCTAGTATTGCGGCTGTGTGTCTTATTATAATTAACTGAAAAAAACTAATTGATTCTTCCAACGAGTTTAAGAGCTCATATAATAGTTAGTATCTTATATTGGTGTCACCAAATATAAATTATGTTACAGCAGTTGAATGTTCCGCCTGGTCGTTCACATGAAATATAGACGATAAATCTCTATGGTATTTTGCGCTTGGAATTATTGTATTGAACGTAAATTTCTATATTATTCAGTTGCTACTACAGAAGTAATACAACAATTTGACAGGATCAACGCCATTTATGAAAGAAATTTAATAAAACAATAGAAGATAACAACCTTAAGTACAAAAATCAAAAAAGAGCAAAAATCGAGCTGTATCACTCAAATACACTAAATAACATTCCGAGTCCACGTCAAACCACATAAAAGCATGAACATAAATCAATTCAAAAGTAAATTTACTCTTTTCTTAAACTCATTATGGCTATAACTGAAAAAATCCAAACTTTCACCAACTTTATTAACAAGAGGAGGACATCTGACATATATGAGTTATTTCTATAATTTGTATTCAATTTTGAAACAGTAAGCAAATGTGTATGCCTATTTCTACTCGCAGGTATGTTGGGTTAAATAAGCGATAAAAGTTCAGGTGAACACCTATCACCGTTGACCACCTTGAAAAAGAAAACATTATCATGCATTAGTCTTCTAGATTTCAAGGCAGGAAGATGCAGACTAAGACGCAATGAATGATCTTGATTGTCTCTTTGATTTCTATTGATCCCACGTTTAAAGGCGATAAAACACAATAATTTATTCTGAACTCTTTCAATGTCAATATCATCACACGATCAGAAGGCTAATCTAGAATACTCCTCACTCATAGTACTATTTCTAATAATGAAATCCAACATTTTATTTGCTTTACGCATGATATCGCTCACATGAGAGTTGAAATTTAGGCTACAGTCCAATCGAATCCCAAGATCCTTAACAGAATTAGTCTTGTGCAAAATTATATCATTAACGCACTTGCTAATATTCAAAAACATACGATTAGTTTCACACCAGATAACCAATCGTTCTGTCTCTCCGAAGTAGCTCAACGTCGGGTTGACATGATATGGTTCCATAAAATTTTAACTGATTAGCCAAGAACTTACTATTTAGAAAAACAGTATTTAAATCATTCAAGTATAAAATGAAAAGGATGGGCCCAAGGACCCCTGGGGAACACCAGATCCAACTGGCATGAAAAATGAGGTCAGATTCTTGAACCTAAACCTAAACCTTACATAAGTGGTTAACCAACTCAAAAAGTTACCATTAATTCCCATTCTACTCAACTTATCTGATACAAGTATATGATTAATTCCGTCAAACGCTTTCAAAAAGTCTGTATAAACCGCGTCAAACCTGTTCACCGTTATCCATTGCTAAAGTAACATCATCAAGGTAGAGCAGCAAGTTTGTAATAGCCGATTCTCCCTCGTGCACCCATGCTGTTTATACATCACAACTCTTTTGATTTCCAAGTCAAAAAATTACAAACCAAATTGTCTAGCAGTTTAGGTATTGACGACTGTAATGCATATACCCCTATAGTTCTGAACACTATGTTTGTCACCATTTTTTAATATTGGTGCAATATTCTCCCAGAATGAGGAAAATTTATGTAATTTACGTAAAGCATTGAACAAATTGGTCAAAGGCAAGGTTAAAGAGTAAACACAATTCTGGAGGAACAAAGTCTATTTAAATCTTCTATGATATTTCTTCTTTAGCCCTATTAACACAATAAGATATTTGTTGATTCAAATAGGATATTTTGGTGGCTTAATCCCTCTTAAAGGCGGGAAAAAGCTCTGCTATTTCTTTCTCGCACAATAATACATGTAGGATAGAAATAGCAAGGATTTTTCCCGCACCGCGTGGAAAAGTGACTCTTTCTGAGTTAAATGCGTGTGGGAAAAAGGTTCAGCACGCACGCTTGTAGAAAAAATATATAACACAACCTAAATCAATTTTGAATTAAGGCCAACGGTTTTAATTTGTGCAAAACTAGTAATTAATACTTTTTTCAAAATAACAGTGGCAGCCCGAAGTTAAAAGAAATGGGTGCCCTGCATCCAAATCAGTATAATAGAGGGAGTGTTCGAACTAGGTGAATATTAAGCTGCAGGGGATCATTCTAACCCTTAAAATCTAAAAAAATAAAATAATGAAAAAGAGTTTCTCTCTTTTTTCTCATGATCTTTATGATTCTAAAGGTGACTGCCAAAGTTTTGTCGTTCATAAAGATTTTCTAGCATTATTACGGATTAAATGAGATGAATTGGATGATTATATCTATGCAAAAAAGATTAAAAACAAGGTAAAGCAAAAAAATCAGCAATAAATTTATTTGTTTCGTATTCAAGAGAAAATATTCTAATACTCATTTTTTATGAATTAGGGATTTCTTGGATTCAAACTTATCAATACCTTTTTTATTGAGATTTTGTATTTCTCATATGTTTTCAAGTTATAGCATAAAGAAAGCGTTCAACTCTTCACGAATAGATTTTTTTAAAACTGTTCGTATTCGTCGAAAATCACCTCTAAGCTTCAGACGTATATTATTTGTATATCAATAATAACTTGTAAACTTATTTTAAGTCTCACAAAAGGTCTCACCTAAATCATTCTGCACAATGAATTTTAGGGATGATATAGTTTCTTTCAGATTTCTGCAGACACTTCTTGCATAGACACTGACATGAATAGGTAAATGTTCTTACAAGCCACATCTAAAGTATAAGAATATAATTCATTTTGTTATTTGGAGAAATACTTCGAAAAAATAAGGAATTACTTTGAAGATGGCCAGTTAAACTTAACCTATTGCGCGCAGTATTCATAACTACATCACACACTTCTGTTGCAATAATACGATTTATCGATTTTTTGGAATCTGAATGCGTCTTTTTTTGTAATAGAGGTTCGGGATCTTCGTCATAAATAAATGTTATTTATATTATATAAATTACATTTAATAACATTCATTCAATAATATTTTCTCAGTGTTGATGAATTGAAATTAAAGCCGGACCTTCAATCATAATGAGAAAAAACTATTGAGAGTAGTCGAAATGTTATTCGTCAAACATGATTATAAATAAAGAAGTATTGACTCTCATGAACAAACAGAAGGAGCTTCCAATAACTGCATAGTTAGAAAACATAATAATAATCTGGTCATAACATCTTCTTCTTCTTCTTCCTACGTTAGTCCTGTGTTTCCTACAATGTTCTTCATTTGTGAAATGCGGAGGTCCATCTTTCCTACGTTTTGGTGGTCTTCCTTTGGTTGTCTCGCGGTGTTAAGCCTTTCCGTTTTTGCTATTCTGGGTACCCGGTTATCACGCACCCTATCCACATGGTCTCTCCACTGTCTCCATCTTATTGTGACCAATCTACCACATCTTGTAGCTCACAGATGTCTCTGATTTCCTCATTTCTCATATGGTCGAGTAATGTATAGCGTTATATTCTCACGTTCTGCATTCGATCGAGTAGGGTAGCCATATAGCAGGGACTTCTACGCTTGGGTGGCTGTAGACATTTCGATTTTGTTTGATGAAGACTGCTTCTTTGAAGTTGCGCTTTCTCCAGTGTTGTTCCCGGTGAATAATCTTCACTTAATTCTATTGGATATTATGATGCTCGTCTCAGGCGTGCTCTGCTATTCCTGATTTGGTTGTTTCTCCTCTGATTGTATGATTTCTGTGTTCTTTGACCCTGACCTCCAAGGGTCGTTTCGTTTCTCCTATATAGGTCGCTCCGCATTCACAAGGTATCGAGTTGATGTAGTTCTTGTTGTCTATTGATTCTTCCGGCTTGGTTTTTGTGAGAAACTTTCTTAAGGTATTATCTGATTTGAACGCCGTCTGGATGTTGTAGTCATGAGCTATTCTGAGGATTTTCTCTGATAAGCCTTTTACATATGATATTGGTATTCTTGTCTCGCCCTCTGGAAATTCAGACTTTTCCGTTTGCTGGTCGCATTTCTGTATTCTATCTTCAACTATTTTAACCATTCGCTGAGAGGTCCTTCTTGATGTTTCTCACTTCGTTGTCTAAATCGTCTTTGTTATCACATATCGTTTTTGCACGAAGGTATAACGAACTTATGATACCTCTTTTGTTGTTGCTGAGTGATTGCGAGTTATAATTTAGGTACTGTCCCGTATGCGTTGGTTTTCTGTAGACTGAAGTGTGGAGCTTGTTTTGGTTTCTCGTTACCATGACATCCAGGAAGAGTCATTTCGCGCGAGATTTATAATTGTATATATATTTTTAAAATTTAATTTAACTTGATTTTTAAAGAGACAAGTATTCACTTCGTGAAGTTTTCTGTTTTTCTAAGATCACTTCACGTTCGAATATATTGTGTATAAGAAGAAATTGTGAATTCAGATTCAATCCATGATTATTATCTCTGTTTCGCAGTATATGTTAGACATTTTTTACAATGATTTTTGTATTAATTTTCATTGAGTTTTCTGTTTTTCAGGTTAGAATATATCGTGTATGTAAAGAATTCAGGCAATGGATGTCCGAAATCAAAATTATTATAAATTCTTACCTTGCTAGATATATTTATGTGTTTATTCTTCTATATAATTTCGTGTAGGTATCCTGATATCCGAGAAGTTTTTGTTGTTTGGCTCTGCACATCCTCTTTTATATTTCTTGTACTTGTTATTTAGAAACCAAGGTTTATCCACGATATTACTTACCCCATGCTCTGATTATATACTGCTTGCTTGTATCTTCTCGGTTCCCTGGATATAGAGAGGAGACATTGAGTTCTTTGGGTAGAAATAATCATGTTGAAAGAGCCAGAGCTATTCTTCCGTAAGCGTAGAGAAGTATCTGGAGGTTATCTTCATCTTCGGAAATTATTACGGCGTCGTTCGTATGGTCATAACATGCGAGGACAAAAATATGAGAAGCAGAAATGAGTGACTGAGGGTAAGATGAGGGTCAAACGATGGTCCCTGGTTTTACAGTTTAGATATTGTTCATGCAAAATACGTCCGGCCATATGGATTGTCAACTTTCGTCCATCGGCGTATTGAAAGGGAAAAAGTATTAGCTGGAAATTTCTATATATATTTTCAATTAAATGAGGTTTCCTAAATGTCTTTAATATAGCAAAAGTGCGAATCAGATTTTTCTAGAAACCGTAAGAATCAAAATTCACAGATCATAAAATCTTTGATTGAATTCATGGAAATGACTGAAGAATAAAATCTAAATAAACTTTCAATAAATGGGTACATGTATATGAAGATGAATATTATTTCATTATTAATATACGAGTGCCAAAGCCTTTTACCTTGCGTAAAAGTTCATTTCATATATTTTTCAAATTGAACCTATTTTCTGAATCAAGAAATAGCGTCACTAATCGGATTATCATTATGATATAATGTTGATACACCTAAATCTTTCGTAAAGATCTCTCAGAAGCTTTATGTATTACTATGGATTATATGAATTGAATTTTTAATTTACTTCTACTCTTTGCTACCCCACGTTAGTGGAACCAATTGGATTTGGTTTAAATATATAATTTCAGAATGAATACTATTTAGATCGCCCTTGCATCTAGTTGCTTGTTTTGTGTGTTGCCAGCTAGCTTTTAATATTATAATCTTGTTGTTGAATGATTAAATTTGAATATAATAAATTTTGATTTTATCTTTTAGGGAGGATTCAATTGAATTTTTAATAAGTTGTTTTCAGAATATATATTGAATCTAAGTAATTTAAAGTATAAATTTGTGACTAATAATCTATCTGTGTTCTTACTCAACCTTAATTCTAAAAATCGTAACTCTTACGTAAACAAGAAATGTTTTGATTTGAACTGGCAAGTTTAACAAAAATAAACTTAATTCTACCTTTGGTAAGTTTGGTCATCGATTTTTCTATGTTCCTTTTAATGTCCTTCCTCCGTTTCAGGAATGTGTTTCATTGGAGAATGATATTTCTGGAATGTTCCAAGATCACAGCCAACCTAGTTGATTTCTTCCTAACATCCAATTTGTTTTATACTCGATTTCTATGTGGAATTATTCTATTCACAACACTCAGGTAACGTAATTTATATCATATTTTCATTCACAATAATAATTATGTTGATTTCTTTTAGGATTTGGAGCTGAATTATTGAAGAGAGAAATGTTCTATTTTGAGACAGAATGATGTAAACTCTGCCCTGAAATTTTCAGACTGCCCTGTTTTTTCCGTGTCTTTCCTATTTATAGTTTTTACGAAAA
Organism: Megalocaria dilatata; assembly: GCA_034642435.1. NCBI lineage: Eukaryota > Metazoa > Arthropoda > Insecta > Coleoptera > Coccinellidae > Megalocaria > Megalocaria dilatata. Next base: position 63,046,063 of record CM067857.1, read on the forward strand.
ATTTAATTACAAAGCTTACTAGCTTCTGTCAAAATTATTGAAAAATTATGCTTTCGATGATTTTACAAAATGTACAATATTTCTTGGCTTAAAATTACTCTCAATAATTAATTTATTTTTCTATGAATAATTTGGTACCAATTTTATGAAAATTGGTTGAGTTTAAATACTTATTTTTTGCAAAATATCAAAAAGTGTACATAATTTAACTTCTAATGCTTTTTACTGAATAATTACAGAATATTATTTATGAATATGATTAATTTCCTTCAGCTTAGATGCTATTAAAATTGTATTGTTGCATAAACATCTTGAATGATATCTTTTACTTTAATAATCTCAAAATATCTGTCGTAGACACTATGTTTTCCTTTATTGATTGAATTTTGATCAAATTTGTCCTATTCACATAATTCTATTAAGTCAGATTCGATTCAGCTTATTCTTTGCCAATATATAGTTCATGATAGTAACAAATCTTTTCAACAATTTCTTCATAAGTTCAAACTAGATATATAAATTAAATTACTTCTACTTATTGAAAGTTCGGCTTTCTTAAACATTTTATATTTATCACTTGAATGCTCTCTGTGAGATTTGGGATTATCAAAAGGATTTTTTATTTTTGACTATCTTTTAAAGAATTTTCCTTTGACTAGTGGTTATGTATTCCAAATATGCAAATATGTTACTCATAAAATCCATGACAGTATCTTGTGCTACTTGGAAGCTCAGTTGTGTTCTGCATTCTTATGCCTCCTTATGCCACCTTAGGCACATCACTGTTATTGTTTGAGTTAACAGTGATGTTATGACTGAAACCTTCTGACTAGAAAATATCTCTTCTATGCAAACATGACTTGAACTCGCGACCTTAAATTGCAAGAATTTGTTCATTAGAAATAAATCCCTTCGCAATATTTTGATGAAGTGATCAGACAATCAACTAGACTATGATTGAAGGCAATGCTTATTTGAATATTTTCTACTGAAATGCACGTTGCAAAGAAATCGATTTTGGTGCAACGCCAGATTCATAAGTATCATCAAACATCGAATTCTTAGTAGTAAATCGATTAAATAACATCTAAGCACTTTTAAAGGTTAATCTGATAGTATCCAATAAAATGAGAACTGAAGTTTGCTATTAAACGGGTTTATTAAATAAGAGAATTCCCAATATATTTCCTGGAAAATAAATAAAAGGGTTTAAAATCAGACCGTGATCATTATACAACTACTTTGAACTATATGCAAAACAATAACCTCATTACTTCAGGCTCTACATTTTAAACGACAAATTAATTCCGTTGCAACAAAATTTCTCCGATGGTCAATAGAGAAATTATTGATTAGGAACGTGTTGCTCTTACGTAATAATGAATTTCATAATGCAGGTGGTTCTGAATTTGTTTAACATACATTCGTGTGAATCAATCCGCACTGTCCTGATTAACGGTATGTCCTTGCCATCAGAGGCGGCGACTAGGTCTTTCTTATAGGTAGATGGTTGTGAAAGCAAATTGGAGCGATTTGGAATTTCTTCAATATTATGCCAAAGGTTTGCCGAGAATACTCAAATTGGTAAAACTGGAAAACAAGAGGAATGAATATTATTTCGTACCACGGTTAGTTTACCGTAGTATTTGCCTATTATTTCAGTATTGTAAAATAATAGACAATTGAAAATTAATTAATCTGGATGATTAATTTCTATGGCTTATGGTGGAGTGTTTTTTTGTTTATTAGCGGTGATTTTGACTTTAAAGAACACTTTATGTGCGGTGGTTTACAGCTTCCTTTATCTAATAATGATAAACCACAACGATGATGAGGAACTGAAGTAAAACACTTATAACAAAAAACTAATATATTTTGGTATCACTGTATATGATACCAAACTAATGTGATGACAATTACACTACAAACAAGTGTAAGATGGATTGTTACGTTTACAGCAATCGCGTTAAGCTTGTACAATTACAAACGAACAACTTGACTATTCGGAGAATAATGATTTTTCCTTCCTTTCAAAGACTGAACGTTAGAGGTGCTCGATGCATCCCTAATAATACAAAAAGAGGGGAAATTAACATTATTGATTGGAAGGTCCATTTGGAGGTAGACTGAATGAACAAAATAAACCTTCTTATTGGCTATAGAAGAATTACGAGATAAATGCAAGAAAAGAAGGATTAAATCAGTTTATAATTTGGAATGCTGTGTCATGTGAAATTAACATGCATAAATATGTCAAATCACTAAATTACTTTTCATGTTTTCTACGGCCATATATATTAATTACAAAACAAATAAACAGAAGTGTCAAATAACACTTCAGTTCGTCTGGAGCAGCTGAAAAAATTGTAGATCGAAATATTAACATAAAAAGGCCTAAATATCGATGACACAACGATCTCGAAGGACAGGGCCGTCTCCAATGAGACGGAACAAATATCAATATAAAATATCGGAGCTAAAGAAAATTATATTGAATAAATTCCCTTATATTCGAAAATATTACGAATTATATGCAAAATCGCTTAACTCGATTAGTAGGGAAAGATGAGGATATAAAAAATTAATGACCCTAATTCATGAAAAAAGTAATCACCATGCAAGACTCGATTAAAATCTGTAGAGCACATATATAAGTCGTTGTATTCAAGCTGACTGAGGACTCCGATAACAACTATTACTATTATAAAACTGTTTATCATCATGAAAAAGCCACTCGACCATTATTAATACAACTCTATCTGTTCGAAAGCTTTTATGAAAATCTTACAAAACAGTATTCATTTTGCGCAATATTTGGAGTTTAAACTTTTGTTTACCTTAAATCTGTGACGATGCGTGTGGGGTGCACAACCTTAGAAAAGAGTGCTGTTCGCAAAGTAGAAAAAATTTTAAGGTACCACACCCAAGACGATGCATCTGAATTAAATTGATAATTATAACTTTTCCCCCTGCCATTGTGGAAAAGGATCTCACAGTTCTCGATGCACCTTCTGCCCCTGGCGGTGACGGTTTTCCATCGAAAGTACTTAAGGAGTGTGCTCAGTCCCTAACCTCTCCTCTATGTAGAATTTTCACAAGATCTTTCGAAACATCGCTACCTACCTTCTAGCGGAATGCTCTTGTATCTCCAATATTTAAAAGGGTGACAAGATTGATGCATCCCATCAGCCTAGTTCCTATTGCAGCCAAAATTTATGAGAGGATGATCCTCGATTGCGTCCTCAAATTTGCTTTAGACAACAAGGTCATTCCCGATTGCCAACATGGTTTTCTTCCTGGTCGTTCAGTGATAACAAATCTTCTGGAATGCGTCAATTATTGCTCAAAAGCACTCGATAAGAAAGATCCTGTGGACGTGATAGACTTGGACTTTTCCCATGCTTTTGATCGAGTACCCCACAAACGGCTTTTGCACGTGCTTCATCAGCTAGGCTTTAGAGGTGACCTTCTTGCGTGTATTACAGCATTTCTTCATAATCGTTCATTTCAGGTTGGAGTTGGCAGCTCTCTCTCGTCTCCCAAACCGGTAACTAGTGTCGTACCACATGGCTCCGTTTTAGGACCCTTACTATTTTCCTGTATATCTCCGACTTACATACCTGTCTTGATTCATGCTGCTCTCAGTTTGCTGATGAATGAAGATGTACGGTATTCCCAGAGATCGAACATTGCAGTGTGAATTGGACTCTATAGCACTCTGGTGCGAGGACTGGCAGTTTCCTCTCAATATCGAGAAGTATGTAGTTTTCCACATGAGTGCCAATAACCTTCGTCTCCAGTACAATCTCTGTGACCAAGGAATTTCCTCTACAAGTAGCCAATGTGATCTTGGTGTTGTTATAACAGACGATTTCTCCTGGTCGGAGCACATACTGTCTATTGTCAGCAAGGCCAGAAGGTCTCTCTTTTTAATACAGAATGCATTTGGTGGGTGCGATCCAACTACGTGCAGTGCTCTTTATAAGACTTATTTTCGTTCTATCTTGGAGTTCGTGGGATCAGTTTGGAGTCTAGTGTTGTGTCGCGACGCTGCGGTACTTAAGAGATTGCAGACGCAGGTTACTTGGTTGCCCTACGGTATACGTCGACCCGATTACGACGCGAGGCTTGCGATAATGGACCTAACGTCGTTTGCTGACCGTATAGTGCGCGGGGATCTTATTGTTACATTCTGGGCCCTTCGTGGAATGTTTGGTGTTGACATGCGTCATCTGTTCGTGATCAACCGGGACGAACGTTTACGTGGTCACTCTTTCAAACTCAAGAAGGAGAATTTTTCGAGGGTTCGTAGGCAACATTTTCTCTCTAACCGTGTGTTTGGTTCCTGGAATGGTTTGCCTGAGAATATTGTTTGTTCCGGTTGTTTCCGGTGAACGCATTCGAAAACTCCTACGATAGATGGCTGAAACAGTAATGTTGTGACTTTTTTACCACTTGTAAATTTCTTCTTTTTGTCTCTTCGAAGCACTTTTTGTTTTCATTACCTTGTATATTTTTTGTAATTTAATAGGCTTTGCCTCAACTCTCATCATAGTATAATAATAATAATAATAAATACATTTTTGTGCGCTTGTTTCAGGAAACAGTTTGCTATCCTTTCATATTCGAAATTTTAAAATTTTGAGCAGAAAATAATCTTAGACAACTAGGTTGAACCCGCTGATGAAGAATCCAAAGTCAAACGTAATGCTGTTTGGCCGGTCTGTCCGTAAATACTCTAACTTTCGAACGAAGAAAGGAATAAACTTTCAGCAAAGGATTAGGGATGAATATCTCAGCGAAGTTCATTAACAGGTAAAATCGGTTTAATAATGTCCCATTTATACACGTTTAGAAATTTTTGATTAAAAGTGTAAAAAAATGGTGAACTGATCAGCGTTGAGGGCTACATTGGAGCCTGAATATTTTGGTTGAGTTATTCTGCAAAATCAGTGCAATGTCTTCGCAGTTCTTCATTTTCGAAATTTATCCTTATTTTTATTGACATTTTTCGAACTACCAATCAGATTGATCAGAAATTTGGATTTTAGAAGCAGAATGATAAGGAACATGTTCCTGCAAAATTTCATGAGGAAGGAATGGTTAGAATGGTATGGAAACCATATCAGTATTTCTACGATTGGGTTCAAATTTAGCATTTATATGTAAAATAACGACAAAAGGACAAATTTCGTGAGAATCTTGGGTAATATGAATAAGCGCGCAAAATCTCGTGAGTTCACGTCAGTGCTTTTCATAATTTTTTTTGATGATTCATCAAATATTGGAAACTTATTGAGAAACCGCCACTGCCTAAAATTTGCCTTAAAAGCTATTCCTGAACTTACTGTATCACATACTAGTATGCACACGAGTGAAAATTGTATAGCTTTGTGTTTCTTTTACTTTGTGTAATTATATGTCTTTGGTGAGTAAGTCGATCGGAATTCATTTCAAAAATTGTGGAACAAAATTGACAGTAAATCCAGGAGTATTTGAGCACATGTTGTTATCACCCACCATTCTTGTGAAATTTTACATTAGCCTTCTTGTGTTTATTTACATCCAAAAGCTGAATTTAAACTCAATGGTAGGACTGCTTTTGTGGTTCCGCTAGTCCTCGATGCTGAAATTTGTTTTCATTATTCTAATTATACGATCCTAATGAAATTTTGCACGAACCTGCGCGTTATTATACTAAATTTCATGTTTACTGTTCACTATTCACTGCATACGTATTGCAGAATATTAACATTAAGTATTTTATGTGATAACAATCAAACTAGATATAGAAATAATACAATAGAAATTTTCAATATTGATACTTGTTAGTAGAATATTCTTATTTGAAATATCGCCAGAAGATAGTTGTGTTTGTATGTTAAATATCCACGATAAGAAAAGGGCAGCTTGTATGGATATATTATTGCGTGTAAAGTGAAGATTAGACTATTTATATGAATAGGACACAATAATTCATCAATTTGTGTCGTAAGGTATACGTTCAATTCTTTGACGAAAGTAATGGAATTTTTTTTAGAAATTGCCCTTTCTTGTCCAAATTTCAATTTGTATGCTCTTTTGCCCATGCAACTGAAAATAAAATTGATCTTGCGTGAGTGTAAAATGTTTAAAAAGTCGTCATGAATGTAAATTAGCCTCATAAATTCCTCGAGTTACTGTTTTGATTGAAACTGCAGCACCAGAAGATTGCAAAAGCACTTTTCAGATACTGAATTGTTCCAACCGTTACTATTTGATAGTTGATCATAATTAAAACAAATTGTAGAAATTACTATGTGTAACTACCAAAAAATATATATTACAATTTGTTTTAATTATGCAAAAGCACTTTTGCACGATACTACAGAAACCTAATGATTCTCTACATATAGAAACTGTCAGAAACCGATCTTTTGCACATGTAGTACATCTTGGGCTCACTTCTAGGACTTTCTGTCGCATTTCCATCTCTCGATAGCCATCGATAAATTTCACTAATCTGAAAGATCTCTGAAGACGTCTCTGCTCAATCAAATCAAAAATTCCTTCATTCACACTGGGTTCACATCTACGCATGATTAAGAAATCAAATTTTAAAATCTGGAATTCGAGTACATGATGGAAACTTAAAATAGTAACTGATCTGAACTTATTAAAAACACAAAATATGAAAATTCTTGAACTCAAAAAGTTTTAAAACTGAAGCAAAAATGTATTTTGGTGGATTCGGTCTTTACTTGATGAAAATTCATTTTCAATTAGTAGTAAATGAATTCAATTTTCACAAAATTTTCATTGTTGAAGGACAATTGTTTCGCCATACTGTTGCTTAATTATGTTCTACATTTGAACTGATCAGTGTGAGGAAATAACTGTCGTTCAACAATAAAAACTTTGTGGAATTTGAATTTTATTCATTACTCAAAAATTTCAAAATTTTCCTAATTTTTTTGGAGTAGGTCATAATAGCCTCATTGATTCAGAAGATTCAAGAAGAAAAAAAGCCATGATGTTACCAAATTTTAGCACTGATAACAGTGGTGCAATGAGCGACATATTTGTTTCACTGATTATAGGTATAATACTTTGGAAGAATAAGTATTTTCATCAAATGGATAACACTGATCACTGAGTTCCTTCACCTATAGTCTCCACAAAATTTTGTATTTATTAGTTAATGAGAAACACATAATTGGGAATGAACTATACCACTTATTCAATAACTCTTCAGAAAACTGCAACAAAATCAAACTGAGCCATGGATGGTGTAAAGTTGTTTGAATTGAAGCATTTTTTTTTGTTACTTATGATCCGAACAGACTTCATGGAAATTTATTTACATTGTACAGTAAAATGTAAATACCTGAAGAAGCCGCATCATTGTGATACAATTGTTGTTGTGCAAACATTTTTGTGGCAATAAAATACTGTCTCCTATATAATTTTTTGATTTTTTCAGTATTTCAACAGCTTGTTTCTTTTTTGCTGAGCCGGATCTGGAATAATTGTGAATGAAAAAGTGTTTTATTTGGTAGGAGAAATCAATGCTTGAAAATAATGTATAATTTCTTAAAGACTCAACCTACATATTCTTGCGATTCTGAAAATATTTTTTTCAGATTTATAATAATCAAATGATAAGAATGAAATATTAACCAATACCTACTTAATTTGGTGTGCAAGTATCTGCAATGTTATGTTCGAGTACCTCTCCAAGAGAATGTCAAATGTGAAAGCAGAACAACTTGCTTCTCTGCAACGAATCGGCAGTGTGCCATGGGTCATTTAAATTGCCATATCCTTAATATAAACGAAACAACAATCAATTCGAAATGGTACTCATTCATTTCATATTTACTTATTTACTTTCTAGATGTTTTATTGTTGTCACTTATGAATTCTGGATGCGATTCGTTTATTTTATATTTAGGTAGGTAGTCGGCGGATGAAACTGATTGAACTTCTGTTGAACGGACGTTATTATACTTCTGAATTTCCTTTTCAATTTAGATTTTCAGTTTCAATATAAATTTTTTATGACCAATTCACTAGAAAAATGTATGTTGCTCAAATACGAATGTATGAAAATACATTTTTTCAGAAGAGTTGTGCAACAAGATATTTAACCCTGAGAACATTTCTAGAAATTTCTTCTATTTTCTTAAAAAAAGTAGGAAATTGAGTTGAGCATCAATCCTTGAAAAAATTTCTCAATCAAAAGAAATAAAATAAAAGCAGTGCCCTGTCGCAAAGTATTTCAGATTATTCAACATAGTGTCTGACGATTGACTAGAAAATGATGTTTTCTTCTTCAGGAGATTATGCCAAATGCGGTGTAATGTCGTTCGTGGAATGCTTAATTCCAAAAATCGACAAGGAATCGACAAACCTGGGTTTTCGTCAACACTAAGGCTACCTCAGCAATATGCTCAAATGTTCTTGAGCGACGAACACGGTTTCGATTCTTCACATCACTAACTTGTCCCAACAGTTCAATTTTTTCCATCCCTTTCAGTATTGCCGGCAGAGAACGTGCTTCACGACAGCCCAAAATTGCTTTAGTTTTGCGAACTGTAATTGCAAAGTTTTTACCATTTTTGTAGTGAATTTTAATAATGTCATTGCGTTGTTGGAGCGTGTGTCGTTCCATTTTTAAAAGATGAAGATATAGTACATGTTTTGAGAGATTTCTGAGTTACCTTATTTGAATATTTAAATATATTAAATATTTCAAATGAATTATATTTTTTGATGACTCTTTAAGTTGTGTTCATGTTTTTAAAAGGCAATTGGTGTTCTTAATGGTAAGATCAGAAACAGAACTTTGTCTCCTTTAAATATTTATTTATTAATTTTAATGACTTTTTTAAATCTGTTGGTTTATTTATTCTATTCGACATTATATATTGAGTTTTGATTATATACGTCTATTGAATATGAGCGGTGCTTATTGTAGACATTAATTTAAATCTAAAAGTTTTTTTAATAAATTTTTTTTTGAAATTAAAATTGTAGAAGACTAACAGATTAAATCTGTTGTGATATTCAAATTTTGTTATATTTCTTCTATCAAGTAAAAAGCCTTTTTTTATTTTGTTCCATTATTAGTAGTGGCGTAGTTTCTACTTGTTGATTGTCAAAAGATGATAGTTTCAAAACTGACAGCTGCTCAGATAGCGCGCTATTCAAAATAAAACCTCTTATTGGAAAAATCATTATTTCCTCTAATCAAAACGGAAAAAAAATCCCTTTTTGAATTTGGATGAAGTTATTAATCATAAGATTATTATTTCTTCTGAGGATTACTAGAACCTCCATAGTACTCAGTTATAATTTTCAAAGGATCCGATTGAATTTTCCGGATTTGTCACAAATTTAGTGACTGGTTTTATTTCGAGCCAGAGTGCGCTGGCGCATTGCATAATGCGCAATATAATGCGCATTATGCGCATTATAATAGGAGTTTTGAAAAATCAATACTTTCCAGAAACATGGAAAAACAGCATTGTCCTTTCTTTTCTGAAGCTAGAAGAGATCTCAAATTCGCTGCAAACTATAGCCGCTCCGATTTGATGGCTACAACGTCACAAGATTTGGATAAAATTATGCATATCAGAATGAAAGAACATAAATTTAATAACATAGAAGTGATCGATGAAAAAATTGAATTTAGGTCATACCAGGGCACAATCTTGCAATAAGCCAAAATAACCGATCCCATAACAGAAATTTTATCTACATTAAATAATAGACATTTAATATTTAGATATTGAAAAAGCTTTTTACACCCTCTGTCATAAATATCTTATTTAAAAATTCCTTCGAACAAAATACCCGCACATTTCGCATAAAAGTGGAATTTTTTTTTAAATAATATTGACATCCCAGTTGAGGATCGAGATCTCCAAATTTGTTTCATAATTCAGTCATTATATTTCAAAACCAAACTTAACAAAACTGAAAGATTCAGTAATACGGAAATAACAATCGACAATGTAAACACTGAAAGCACTAAAAAATATTTTAACACACAATGAGAAAATTGGACAAAACTAAATATCTTTGCGCAATAACAACTCAAAACACATAAATAAACAAAACATATTAAATAAATGCTATGAGATAGGATTTATAAAATTAGGAATTGATTGCAGGAGTATTGTAGAGGAATCGATAATAGAGAATATTGAAAATGAAAATAACTTGTATTTTGATTATTCAAAAGTGAACAAAATTATATGCGCGATTAATATACGAAATATTCAAAATGGATTATAACGTAACTAACTGTTTGAAAAATATATACATTTTGTCATTTACAACAAGTATGACGAAATGAAATTAAGAGTCTTTCAATATGGGTTATAGTCTTTCAAATAGAGATTTGTAGGTTTCTAATACATTTGTCTTATTTCCAGTTGTTACTATTTTTAGTATATTATGCAGCTTCATTAAACTGCTTCAGGACTACTCTCGATCGGTTGAAAGTAATAAAAAAAAAATTATCAAAGTGGCAATTCAGTTGTGGGTACCCAACGTACACAGGTGTATATCTGATTATATTTTTGTTAATTTTGCTATAGAGTTTTTTCTAGTTCTTGTATAATGGCTGAATTTCCTTTTTTGTCTTCAAAAAAAATATTATTTTATTGTTGATGATAATAAAAATAATGTTTGTAAAGGTTCACGAAAAAAAAAGAACTTTAAAAATAAATTCAATTTGTATAAAAAATTAGAAATACATTTCAACCTATAACCTCTTACCAAATAAATACTCAAAAAATTTATTTTAGTGCATTTATTTTGTGAATATGATTTTACTTTGAGTTAAATTCAATATTCGTATAATTTTTCAATTTTTGAAGATTCTGAAGACAACCTGGTTTTACCTGCTTGACAAAGAATCTCGGAAACTTATCAATGTTTTAATGTTGTATTACATTTCGGATTTTTTGTGGCACTAAGTCTTCTTTTTCAATTGCACAATTTGTATAATATATTTTGAATGATGAGGACTGAACACAATATGGAACACATATCTGATTTCTATTTTTACTAATTTTTTCTATAAAGTTTTCGAGACCAGAATCTTGTATGATGGTTGAGTCTCCTTTGTTTTCGAAAAGAAATAGCACTTCATAGACACCATTTTATGGTTATCAATGATAATAATAGTTTTTATAATTGTTTTAGGAATTAATTTCTATAATATTTAAAAAATTATTTCATAACTGATTTCTCTAAAAGCTAATCTTCATCACCAACTGGTGATGAATATCTGTCAATATTGTATAGTAGTCATTATTAATAGCTATATCAATTTGTTTCAAGAACGACAAATTCAGCTCTTTTATAACTCAAACGATTTAATTTGAACATTATTTGCATTGTGATGTTATTATATTTAGTTCGGAAATGTTACTATATATAAAATATCATGAATATCCATCAAGTGAAGGCCGATTCGATTGAATATTTGGAACGCAAATGATTTGAAACCATTTCTCGTTTCCGTTTGTTTACTCAGTGTTTTATTCATGAAAAATTGTTCATATTTCTATTGTTGGATGAGTTCATGTATTAATAATTTTCTTTTCTCATTTTATGAGATTGAAGTCCTGGTTTCACTATCTCAATAGAATCGTTCGAATATGATTCTGAGAGGCTACCAGGAATCGACTAAATCTATCCAATTCTCATAAAATCAAAAATGAATAGAATAATGCAATTTATTTTCAGAAACAATCATTATCAGAGAAGACAATATCTTTGCATCTGCTATTGATTTTTTCAGTCCAAAATGTTTCGGTAAAATACTAGTATTTTAGTTATGCGTATATATTGATAATAACTGGAATCTAATATAATCCATCTTGAGATATTCACTCAACAAAACTTGAAAGAAGGCATTATAAAAACTCCACACCGGTTTCAACTTCACACCATTGCTCGAGAAGGAGCACATTTTCGCATTTATTCTAGATCAGGGAGAGAAAGTAGGTTTGCATCCAACAGAGAGCAATTTTTCCATACCGGGAATGAAAGCTTCCTCATTCAATGCCGTTTCTCTCTAGTTCCATGAAGAGCCCATAAAATAAAAGAGGACAATGGCTAGACATGAAATACTTGGCAAAAACTCACTGCATTTTAGTGCATTTCTTCAACAGTTTCGATTGGAAACCGAAATCAGAAACGGATTCAATTATTTTCATGATGAAAATCTTTCAAGCTTCAAAACGATAACAATTGAGTATCCATTATATATTCAAATAAAATGAGATACGTACCGTCATCGCGTTCAAGAAGACGACCAGTACATTTGAAACACATATAGTATAGTGTCAAAAAAGTACCGGTTATCAGTCAGTGAAATAAAGAATATTTAAAATCCATCCAAATATATTGTCTCGCCTTCAAAGTATGTCCCTTCTGAAAAAATACACTCATGCGAACGAATTATCCAATCATGAAACATTTTATCAAACTCATTTTGAAGTTTCTATTTAAGTACTGGCTGCGAATTCTCTTTTTTGTTTATTGATTACAAACTGATGTCTGGTAGTAGTAATCAAAGTTCTGAAATGATAAAAAGGTCGACTGGAACCATAACAAGAAAATCCGATATATATTTGATGAGAGTTTTTGAGATTTTGGCCAGAAATTCATTTACAATTATAGCCTTCTCTCTCAGATCTTTCAGGACTTCTAAGCGGCAACGCATTATAGGCTTAAATAATCGTTTGAATTTGTATAAATTGATGAAGCTCAAAAAAAAAACGACTATCTCTCTCAGCGTTGAACGATTTCCAGTCACTATTTCCTTTACTTTAGGATGTTAAGTTCCGTGGAAGATGTTGATGACCGGACTGAACGATGCGTGGCAAATCATCCATCATAACTGGAACAATTTTAAATTAACTGTATCACTCATAAGCACGGGTTTCATTATTCATATAAATAAATAATTATTTATTTATATGATCTTTCATTACATTATAAACGTTTACGTGATATTGAAGAAGTCAGTAGAGAAAATAATATACACAAAATATGTTATAACGTGAGTGAATACATAAAAAGATACAAAAGTATTAAAAGCTACATTGCTTACATTCATTTAGACTTTAGAATGAGTATTGTTAGAGGAGATCCTTGAGAGATTTTTCAGATACATTGTGATTTTGGATTTCTCTTGAAGAGACTGGTAGTTTATTGAACAACTAACTGTATATCGGGTGTTTTTTCAGAATGATAGAACTTTCGAGAGGGATAACTGTGATTTGACAGCAGGTAGAAGCCATGTTGTTTCGACATTTCTGTTCAATAAGCATCGACAAATTATCATGGAAAGACTCATGCCGCAACAACGTTTAAAAATTGTTGAAATTTATTTTCAAAATCAGTGTTCTATTCGCCAAACTTATAGAGCACTTCGTGAAATTTATGTTTTACATAATCGTCCATCAGGGCAGCTTATTCGTCGAACTATCTATAGATTTCGGACAACACTTTCTCAACTCGATGCAACAACAACAACAAGACAAAGAACTGTACGTACAGAAGAAAAAATCGCTGTTGTCAATAAGAGTGTTAAAGATGATCCAGATTTGTCTATTCGTCAAGGATCAGAACAAGTTGGACTCTGTGCATCAACCACATGGAAAATTTTGAGTAAAAATCTTGGTCTACATCCATAGAAGATTCAACTAATTCAAGAACTAAAGCCACTTGACCATAATAAGCGTGGTTTGTTTGCTGATTGGGCTAGAACAGCTTAAAGTTGATGCACTTTTTATCGTCAAATTGTTTTTAGTGATGAAGCTCATTTCTGGTTGAACGGCTATGTAAACAAGCAAAATTGCAGTAAATGGAGTGAAAACAATCCTCAAGAAGTGCTTTACACGCTGGAGGCATCATCGGTCCATATTTCTTTAAAAACGATGCTGGAGCTAATGTTACAGTGAATGGTGCTCGTAACAGATCGATGATCAATGATTATTTGTTTCAAAATTTCAATGGTATCGACCAAGAAGTGTTTTGGTTTCAACATGACGGTGGTACACCTCATGCTGCTACCGTCCCAATTTATTTATTGAAAGAAAGATTTGGCGATAATATTATTTCGAGAAATAGTCCAATTAATTGGATTTCAAGATCATGCGACATAACTCCACTGGACTAGAAACAATAGATGCTTTGGAAGCCAACAGAACTCGTGTCATTGATAAAATAAGGTACGAATGACTCCAAAATTGGTCTGGTCGAATGCGGTTCCTCAGAGCTAGTCGTGGTTGGCATATACCGGAAATTATTTTTAAAACATAAATGATACCAGTATAAGATAGACTTTTTTCAAAGAAAGCTGTCCGACGAGGTGGTATTCGAAGGACATTACCTAGTATTGTCTTGTACATTTATCAGCACTTTCAATGAAGTCCCTCAGATTATTTTCGAGGAATAGAATAGTTTTTTGTTAAAAATACAGAAGAGAGTTAGGATTTTGTTTTTTGAAAGTAGCTTCTACAGAAAGTTCGTCTGTGAATCCCAAGATTGAGACGTGTTATTTTGTTACCAAAATAAACAATTTTGCTCGGAATCTATAGTTTTCTCATATTATAACATTATAAGATAGATTGTAGTATGTAATTTAGTATTAAGTTGTATCTTTGCGTAAGTTGTAGATGCTGCAAATCTTCCTAGAAATATCTTAAGAATACGTCTAGAAAGAAAGTGAAAAATCAAAATATGTTCCAAGGAACTTTTTTGTCTCAAAAAAAGTCATATCTACCTTGACTCGATATTTTCTTCATTGCAGCTTTCGATTCTCGATTTGGTAGTATCTCTAGTTTGAGATTTGTTGGCATAGCATAACGACTCAAAGTGTACGCACAGAAATTCAACAGGTGTGACATCACAAGTTCGTAGATAGAAATTTTCAGTTCATTTTAGGAAACGAAAAAATGTCAATGAAAAAAGTATGATGAACAACAAAATCGTTCAATAATAAATTACCTTTTTCTGAAAAAATGATTATCAATGTCAAGTTGCCTTTGAACTGAATCAACAAACATATGACAGTTATTCTGATAAAATGTTGGTTTTTTTTAGTTAACACAATCAGATATCAAACCAAATCTTTTCGCAAAATAAGTCCCGTTGTCATTCTTGAAAACGAAATTTATATTGTAATTGTTTTGTTGTCCGATTAGTTTCTGATATGATACATAGTTAGCGTCACAAATAAAAAAATAATTAAATTTGTTAGTAAGTAGGGTTGTTCAAAAGATATCTGCAAAAATTGCCTCCAGACGTTATAACATCTGGTTCACACGTTACAGTGGTTTTACCACACGGACGAAAAAGAATTTCGTGTATTGAGAAATATTACTTTTTGATGGAAAACAACACCATTGAAATGAAATCTTGGCTTGATGAATGATATCCGGATTCTGCACCCAGAAAATCGATCATTTTTGACTGGTTTGCTGAACTCAAACGTAGTTGTACGAACACAGTTGCTGTACCACGCTCTGGTCGACTAAAAGAGATGAAAACATTAAAAAGCCCTAAAATTAGTTTTGGTAAACCGTAAAGTAGAGGTGCAGGAGATACTCTCAAAATATTAAAGTAGCATATAGGTTATGTAACTGATTCTGAAGTGAATTGTTTGCTTAACAGTGCACTTAAATCTACAACTAGTCGATGATTCCGAGCGCTGTTTAAGTGGAATAAGCAAAATTTTATATGTGATGAATGATGAAACATGGATCCATTACTATAGGTCTGTATCAAAAGATCATCTGAGTGGACAGCATTTGATAAACCTCGCCCAAAGATGTCATTCTTCTTCTTATTCGGCCTGCCCTATCCGCTCGGACGTTGGCAATTAACATGGCAAGTTTTATGTTGTTAGCAGCATTCCGAAAGAGCTGCATCGAAGTTTGTCCGAACCACTTTCTGAGATTGTACAGGCATGAATATCTCTTTCTGCCCGGTTTCTCCTATTCGCAGAAAAGCTCTGAACGACATACTAAGGACTGATGTTTTTTCTGTTTTGGGTAATTGTCAAAATTTGACTGCGCCTGATTAGTTTCATTAGAAAGAAATGAGATTGTTTAGAAATGAAAAAGCTAATATTTTTCACATTTTATTTGAATTCAATATCAGATTTGGATAAAACCATTAGCTAATAGTATAGTAATAACAATAATATTGTTGAATTACCAGTCAATTGATTTATTATAATTCAAATATGCCAAGATACTGTTCGACTCTATTCATGGATAAAATAACATGTCAATATCTCACTTTCACCAAACCCATCTTCTGTTCGAAAATTGTACAAGGTCGTCTGTTCCACTTTCTTGCAACAAATGTGAATATGGAAATGAAATACGTGAATTATATTATTTAAAGTCTAGTTTTCCATTGAAATTTTAATTTATTTTAAGTTCACCATCAAACGATTTATTTCACATTTTTCAACAGACATGTAGAGAAAATTGGAAGATTTACTAGTAAATTGAAAAACAGCAGATGAGCCGAGTTTTATTGGGAAAGTAAAAAGTTTTCCATTGAAATTTCTTAGAACTAATTTTCTACAACGTACTAAAATTTATATTCCGTAAGTGGCAAATGGATTTTTTATCTCTCTATATCTACACATTTAATTAAAGAAGGAAGTTATATTTTTCTTCATGCGAAAGTTTGGAGCAAACACTTGATTCTTTCATTGTAAGATTACATTCATTTCAGGACTACCGTGAGACACTGTCTGGTAATTTATAACAGACTAGACTTGTATCACATCAAATTCCACGCCTTTTTTTCACTCCGTTGAAAATGTTTAGGTATAATAATGAGAACTTATGTTAATAAATTACTATAAATCTTAACTTTGGCATGCTATGCAAACTACTCAAAAATTTAATCGTACTTAGAGAACGCCTAGCTCGTTAATCTCTCAGGTGTTGTCATTTGGGACGTAGCAAGCTTTAAAGGTCTCGTGAATGTAAAGTTATAATTTCATCATGAAAGTTCTATGCGATTTCCTCAATAACTACAAAGAAGTTTTCCATGAGTTTTCAATGGAGGAGGCGTTCACGTTATGGAAAGTTTCTGGTTAATTATAGTACTTTAAATGTTTCATGAAAATAAATGTATACGAATTATTATATGGAAATTTAGAAATTTGTTTTATGGATGGAACTCCATGAGTTTGATTTTCACGACTTTTGAATTCGAAATGATATCCCCCACCCATTGATAAATTGATAAATGAGAGAGTTATAAAACTCTCTCAAATATGGATAGTAATATTATCCTGATACTCATCTTCTTTGGAATTAATTTGAGAGAAGGAAATGTAGTTTTGACAAACACTTTGTTTGACAGATGAAAACTTTAGTAATCCAAGGAAAAACGATATTTTATTGAAAGTACATAAATTACAAAATAAATTCATCAAAAGAATAGTAATTAAAAATCAACTTCTATGGTGGAAAAAATATAATACGCAAATCAGTTTCTTGACCAGCATCAGACTTAATGCTTGCGCTCGCTATTATTCGGGCACAAACTACATCATCGTCTGGTAATCACTTGCCTCCCTATATTATTATATAGTGTAAATAACTATTACTCACACTCCATATTATTTATATATAAAATTCCATTATAAAATTTCGCAAAAAATTGAGGTTGCCATTCTACATCTAATTTCTCAATTTCAGCTCTGTTAAATATTTATACAAGGTGTTCCACCAATCAACATCAAGCCGGAATTGAGGTGATGAGGCAAGTCGTATTGATTATCAGAAAAATATGAAAAAAATCTGTGGCATTTGTTTATTATTATCCTACTCCTAGATCTTCTGTGAAGATCCTTCAGAAGCTTTTTCAGCTTCTGCGAGTTAGGAGCTCAGCTGTGTTCTGGGCAGACTTTGCTTCTGCGATCTTGCGCCACTTTAGGTCACAGCACTGTTAATTAATGACCCAACAGTGAAATGATGGCCGACACCCGTCCAACTAGAAAATTTCTTTTCCACCTGAACAGGATTCGAACCCGGACCTTCCAGTCACGAGCCCAATGCTCTACCACTGAGCTCTTCGCACTCATATGCTTTCAAAATGATAAGCATTTAGGAAAAATTCTAAGAATTCTACACCCTCTGACGATCTTTTTACTCCTATTGCCACAAATCTTCATTTTTTGCAATTATTTCTTTGTTATGTAACCCTCAATAATGCTTCTCTAAACTGTTATCAAAATTTCAAAACCAGCTGCTCTAGCTAGGATGAAAAAGAGACATTTTTCCCAAAAAAAATTTGCCTGGTTTAAACTGAGTGTACTGAAAAATAATCGTACTACGCGAGTTTGGCAAGTGACGTCAAAATTTGGCGTATTTAGTAAGGATTCCAAAAAGGTATAATCTTGCTGAAATTGCAGACCATTTTGATATATATATCTTTTTAAATGCGCCAAATTTTGACGTCACCTGCCAAACTCGAGTAGTTAATTTTTTTCAGTAGTCAGTATAAAGTTGGCAAAATTTTTATTGCGAAATTTTTTTTGGGAAAAATGTCTCCTTTTCATCCAAGCTAGAGCAGCTGGATTTGAAATTTTGATAAAAGTTTAGAGAAACATTATTCGGGGTTACATATCAAGTTTAGGAGTTCATATCGTTCCATATCTCTCATGATTGAATTACTTCAAGCTGAATGAAATCGACCACCTCGACAAATTAATGCTAAGAGATTGCGTTTCCAAATATAGGCTTGTCCAAATGAACATGTGAATTTCTCCAAAACAAAAAGACTGTATGAAAACATTACAGGGATTTCAATCAATAAAAGAAACTTCAGTAGAAATTTGGCTAATGGGGAAAAACAAAACACTGTATACTGTATACTGTGAAACTAAATGTGCAGTTTTCTGTAGCTTTTGTCGTATTTTTCCTTCAGGAATACAATATGAATCATATTTTGTCGAATGATCCAGTGACTGTAAAAATGTGTCGTGTAGACTCAAAGAACACGAAAACTCAGTTTCCCATAAGAATAATCCCATAAATCTAAAAACCACAGAAGAAAAACAGGATAGAATTGATTTGCAACTCACGGAAATTGTCGACCAAGAAATAAGTTACTAGAAAATGTTACCAACAGCTATTTCATTTGTCCATCATTATTTCGTAGAAACGCATTCTACGATCTGGATCATCTTCTGTTAGCTCCTCCACAAAAGTCATTTTATGTGGATGGAATTTTTCTTCCCTTATGAGAGTTGTACATCTTATATTATTTTCACGGGCAATTTTACCTGTACCTATCGTTAGATCCTCTGCAACACAACACAATATCCAATTTTACAGAATCTTCAACGAATTTCTGTTTCCTTTTTCATGTTTTGACATGTCCAATTTCTCTGAATTTTGCAACCTAGATCTGTGAGCGTATCGAGAATTGATTTTCGAAATTTTCCAAAATTAATTGATAGTTCAGAAATTTCATAAGTCTGTATCTAGGTTATTAAAAATCATTATTTAATGTGTGATAAAATATTAATTTCTTTATTTCATCTAATATTGTACATAATACACCATGCATTAGTTTAAATCAAGATTTAAAGGAGATTTAAACGTTAGTGCATCTCGAAGATGGAATTTTTCAACAATACTTCTGCTGGAAACAACGTTTGGGCGATTGGATGGCAAAAAACACGGAAACACCTGGTAATATTACAATCAAACGTACTTTGGTCAACCACAAAAATGATAATTGCTATCGCTTTCGAACAAATCGCCGTGATCTGTGATGTTAAGTAATATACATTATAATGATTCATTTCCGAATACGCAATATACAAATTACATTTATAAGAACGAGTATGAATTGCATTTAATATTGTAGGATACTCGGGTATCATTTTCATGAGATCAGAGTCAAGGAAAGCTATTGAACTGACGCTAAACGGGTTCTTCGAACTTTGAAACATTTGAAGGTAAGTATAAATCGGAAGAGTTATGCAGTGATTAAGGTGTTAAGTGTATATCATTATTTTTTATTCAGTTGGTTATCATAGTCCTATTCACTTCCATTTGATTTCTATCGTGAAAGATTATGAATCAGGCCAATTATAAGAAATTTCATTTTTGGATTTGAACTTTTGAACTTTCAGGTAGTAAAAATCTCGATGATATAAATTGCGACTTTCAGCAGTACTAGATATTTTCTTCATTCAAATGACCATCATTAAAACATAGAACAACGACGAATTGTTGGAATACATGATCGACAAAATATCAGTAGATCTCGTGGACTGATCTGCTCGATGCTTAATAGAAATTATTTATCACTAACTTATTAATGAAACATATTTTTTTCTGTTTTTACTTTATTTTTATGGTACTAATACACATTTCGTGCATCCTTGAATGAATTTCGTCTGAGGCTAAGGTGCAAATGATAAAATTTTTTGATCAAAATGGGTGTTCTATTCGAGAAAAGTTCCGTGCGCTTGGCAGAATCGTCGGTTGGTTGTCGGAATGGTTGGCAGAATCGTCGCACCGAGAGCACCATTCACATTGTGGTAGATAAATTTAAGTCCACTGGTACGTCGAAGAAATGCAAGATCTGCCGAAAACATAACCACTGGTAGTAAGAATGTAGAGAAGAATCCAAGGCAGCCGATTTCCCGTCTCTCATAAGAACTCGGCCTTTCTCACACCACAACTTGGTGAATTTTTCATTTTGACTTGGGCCTGCACACGTACAAAATTCAACTTACCCAGGAGCTGAAGGTAAAAGACCATAAACAACGACGTGTTCGCTGCATTGATCCTGGAGTATCTGGAAACTGTGCCGAATTTCCATCAAAAATTACCTTTAGCGATAAGGCCCGTTTCTTGATGAATGTGTACGTCCACAAACAAAAGGTCGAATTTCGGATGATACCAAACCACATGAGAGAGCGTCCAATACATCCCGAAAAAGTCACTGTTTAGTCGATATTTTTTCGAGCACGACGTTCGCCAGGCCATCACGGTCAACGGTGAGTGCTATAGATCGATGATTACCAACTTATTTTGACCTGAATTGGATGATATGCAGACCAACGACATGTAGATTCAACATAATATCGCTACGAGCCATACAGTCACACTGGACATTCTGCACGAGCGATTTGGGGGCATGTAACGATTAACCGAAGACGCAGTAGACAGTTGCAAGATGTTATATTCCATACATAATGGGATCGATAGTCCTCTCGATGAATGCAAATTTTCGATGATATCTCACACATTTTCTTTTATTCAAATATAAAAATAGGAAGCGATTACTGAAAGACTTTTCAGTTCTCGAACAAATAGACAGATGTTATCATACTTTTATTGTTTTTATACAATTCAGCCTTCACAATTCAATTTGTTTATTTAGAGAATTATTTGTTGTAATATATTCGAAAATTAATAATTATTTTCGAAAAGGAACTTTGCATAATGAGAATCTTTCCCATTCCTATCAGAACTTTTTTCTTGTTCGAATGAACGGATTCCAACTATTCCGACATTTTAAATATCATACAGATTAATTCTCTTACCTCCTATAAATTTTAATTTCAAAAAGTTTTATTCAAGAACTTTTAAAATAAACTTAAATAAATGTCTTTAGAATACACTGTGTCAATTTAGTTAACATATAGAATAACCACTTATTACACAGTACCCAAGGGAATAAAAGAATTCAAAGAAATATAAATTGTCAATTGAAAAATTATTAAATAAATACTTGAAGATTACAAAATTTTGTTTCGTTCCTTGTTTCATGAAAACCAAATTCCTTTCCAAAAATGCAAAACATTACCTTAAGAACTTCTTCAAGAACAACATACTCAAAATAAGTTCCTTTCAAAAAAATTCCTAAAACATGCATAACACCTTCAGATAGCAATTTAGAATTACCACAACGGAAAATCATCAGCACTACTTCATATCCAAAAAATAAAATTGATTAAGAAAAAATTTCTTACCAGACAAACTGAATGTAGTTATCTAGACAAACACTAGAATGAAGTGAAAAATCCTACGTATTCTATGTATCGTATCCCAAATTTATGTAATTGTCTCAAAATATTGAAAATTTCAAACGAAAACAAGAAACTCACTAATTTGTTGAGTTACTTGAAAAGTAACCTTTATGCATTCATTATAAGATGTTCATTGGTAAAAACTTTTGCAAATCTGAAATTTACTAAAGGCTCTAGAAAAGTAATCTAAATGCTGGAATCATTCAGAATATTGAATGAATAAATAAAGCTTCATTCTTGCAACTGTTATGGTGTCTAAAACTGAAATCATTGAGCTGCAGAATTTTTATTCATCTTTCAAAATGTGATGAGCACTAAAAAATTAGTCTTCATTGTTTTGTGTATTTAATTGCAAATGTGTTCAAGTATTTTTCAATACTGATAGATATTGATATTATCCTGATACGAGTACTTCTAGATCTTCTGCAAAGAACCCCCAGGAGCTTGTGCGAGTTCAGTTGTCTTCGTTTTTTACTGTGAAGTGTTGCGTCGCCCGTTAAAACGTACATTGAAATGCTCAAATGGGAAGTCCTACCCCCCACCGTACAGCTCACAGATTGTTCCTTTCGGTTATCATTTCTTCCGATCGATGCAATATGGTCTGGCTGGCCAGCACTTCTCCAATTACATTGAAATCAAAAAATGTATCGATGTATGGATAACGGCCAAAGACCCGGTGGTTTTTCGCAATGCTATCCGTTAATTTTCTGAAAGATGGGAAAAAGTAGTGACTAGCGACGGACAATACTTTGAACTTTGAACGTATAACCAATTTTTCACAGTAAAGCTTCATTTTTCGAAAAAAACCGCACGAACTTATTTTTACTCCGGATAATATAAAGCTCAAACTATTAGTCGTAACCTAATGAGTTTGATAATGACAATTAAAAATTTCATATCATGATACTTCGGTAAGTTAGTACTCGTAACATGAAAGTTGACTTATACATTCTGTCAAGAAAGTACCGGGAATTATCGATTTAAATCTGGCGGGGCAATGAGGCAGGTAAAAATTTTTTTCCTAGGTTGATACCACTGTCCTTAATTACTATGCCAAGCTTGAGCGGGATCTGTCAACTAGTGTGTTTGCAACAGCTGATTAAGTCAGTCGATGTCAGAGTGTGTGCCGATTTTTACTATGGGTGATTAGGTTGAGCAAAGAATTTGTTTAAAGTTTTGTGTTGCAAATGAATTTTCGTGTGCCGATGCATTGAAAATGTTGCAAAGGCCTTTGGTGATAATGCTCTATCGAAAACTCGTGCATATCAGTGGTACAGAGCCTTCAAGGACGGTCGTGAAGTGGTCGCCCATCGACGGCTTCGATCGAAGATAACGTCGATAAAATTAAGGAAAGGGTGCTGGAAAACCGTCGTACTAGCTTGAGAGAGATAGCACATGATCTTAAGATATCCCACGAGTCCGCACGTACGATTTTGATTGATATTTTGGGCATGAGAAAGGTGGCCGCACGACTCGTACCGAAAGACCTGAATTTTCTTCAAAAACGTCATCGCGAACAGGTTGCTTCAGACATGCTGGATCGCTGTAATTCCGATTCTACATTCATGGAACGCATTATAACTGGTGATGAGACCTGGGTCTACGAGTACGATATGCAAACAAGCCAGCAATCATCGGAATGGGAGGCAAAAAATGAGCCGAAATCGAAAAAACCACGCCAAAGCCGTTCGAAAACGAAGGTGATGTTCATTGTTTTCTTCGATATCTGTGGCGTGGTGCACTACGAATTCGTTCCAGAGGGTCAGACGGTAAACAAGGAGTATTACCTAGGCGTTATGAAACGTTTGCGTAAGCGTATCCGTAAGAAGCGGCCAATTTTGTGGGCGAACAACTCATGTATTTTGCATGACGATAACGCGCCTTCTCACCGAGCTACGATTGTGACTGACTTTCTCGCCAAAAACTCAACCAACGTGCTTCAGCAACCACCGTATTCGCCGGATTTGGCTCCCTGCGACTTTTTCCTCTTCCCAAAACTAAAATTGCCCCTTCGTGGCACCCGTTTTGAGTCGATTGAAGCCATAAAACAAAATTCGGCGCGAGAGCTAAAGTCCATCCCGGAAAGCGCCTATAAAAAATGTTTCGATAATTGGAAGTGCCGTTGGCTTAGATGTATTGGAGCAAATGGAGCTTAATTTGAAGGCGACCCATTAAATTTTGACGATTAAATGTAAAAATGTTGTTTTAATTGAAAATTCCCGGTACTTTCTTGACAGAGTAGTATTTACTAAACAAATAATATGACTAATTTAATCTAGTAGTTAGAATGGAAATTAGGGAAATAAATCGCAAAAAACGGTTAAAAGCAGTGACTTGAAGGCAGGAGCTTTTGGGCGCTAGGTCATGTCACTCACGATCCTCAGTAAATCAGCCTTCATGTCGTTATTTTACATCCAAATGCTCAATTTAAACTCAATCGTAGTACTGGCTTTAGGTATCGCTTAACGCTGCTCTTCTTAGAAAATATTCTTTTTTAAATCTTCTAATTACATCATCCTTACGAATTTTCACACGAAAATGCGTGTCATTAACGAACTCAACCGAGATTTTTTTATGACTTATTTTGAGTCCTCAGGTCCAAACTTGGATAGTGATATGAAATTCAGATTTTTGGACGTCCAAATCTCCGCAAATTTTAAATAAGGCCTACTGCTTTATATGATAATTCATATTACAATTTAAATTCCATCCAGCGGTCATTTAATGAGCAAAGTTGAATTAGAAGAAGATGAATTGTAATTTAATTCGACAGATTTAGATCATTATATTAAAATGCATGTTTTCAAACAGTTCCATGCTGTAGTGAAACTACGAGTTTAGGGTTTTTGTGTACCGATTTCATAAAAAGTGATAAACACAAAGTATTTTTATTATTGCATGAGAAAGTTCTATCTACATGAAAATATGTTATCCCAAAATCAAGGAGTTGGTAATAATTCATTTGCACGTGTCTGAAGTTACTGCACTTGCAAATGTCTTCATATTATTTCCTTAATTGATAATTCATGAATTTGTGATATTCGTTGATATTTTTGACCTCTTTTACAACTCATACAATCCAATTCAAGAACGTTCTTCTACCCTTCTATGAAATTCAGTTGGAATAAAATCAAATAAATGATTGGCTGTTCAAAAAAATTTCATTTGCGGACATTCGATAGGCTGAAAATTGACGATAACAATTTGTGCTGTACAAAAGGGCATTTGCATATAGATGATTTTTTTTTCTTTTCACCTGCATTTCAATTTTTTGGCAACACCGATAAAAAGTTTTTTTGTTTTTCAACGTATTTAAGAAAGCATTTTCCACTTGCGACTCGCGCAAGTGCTCTTTTTATTTTGCTTAGCGGTGTCTCAATCAACTGCCTGATAGTATCAGGTATTTTTTTTAGAGTGATTGGACTTAAAATTGAAATAATAATAATAATAATGTTTATTTTCCAACAATTTACAGAATGTAATAGAACAATAGATATAATTAGAATAGTAAAATAAACATGATAAATCACTGAAGCTTTGAGCTTGTGTGTGATAATACCTTAATAATAATAAACTAATACCTATATAATAATTGTCATAAATAGACTCATGTGCAAACATAATAATTTACTTATGTAAATGCGCTTAGGAGAGATCCTTTTTGTTATATTGGTCTAGTCCGGTTTAGTTTGACTTATTCGAGTAATTCATATTAGTGTTTTGTCGTAATTCGGGAAAGGAGAAATGTATAATCTTTTATTTGGACAGTAACATTTGGGTGATATGGTTCTTTACAAAAACTTTAAGTCGATGAGATCATTGAAATAATTTCTTTCGGTGGTTGTTATCCACACTTTAACATGATACTTGAACGTCTTATAATTTTTCATAGTCTTGATAATTTCCGGTAGCAAACTGTATACCTTAGGTGCCAGAAATTCAACGGATCGTTGATCGATAGTTTTTCCTCGGTTTGGCACAACCGTATAATGCTCTTTTATTCGGGTGTCGTATTGATGTACAATGGGTTGTAATTTTATTTTATTTTTATGGATATTTGTCAATATTCGGTGACAGAACAATTGCCTCTTATCAAAAATAGAGTTCTCTGAGTATAGCAAGTCACTAGAATATCTTATGTTGTTTTTTGTACAAGATTGAAGTTATACAGATTACTTCCTGCCACAACACCCCCCCCCCCCAACCACCCAAGATTCCAAACTCAGTTGTGATTGTACGAGAGCAAAATATAATGTTTTCAGATTTTTCGTATTCAGGAATTCAGCAAGGTATCTGAACTTACTCAGTAAACCCCTCAATTAATTTTTTCATTTTTTACATTCTCGATGTGATAGTCCCATCTCAAATGTCTGTCTATTATTATGCCCATACTTGGATCGATCTTTTTCTTGTATGCTCGTGTTGTTGTCTACTATGAGAGGTCCTAGATTGGGTAAGCGATTGGAATAAGAGGTAAAAGGAATATAATACGTTTTTTGCTCGTTCAATGTAAGTTTGTTGAATTTGAACCAGTCACGTATTCGTTTCAAGTTTTGTTCTGCTATTGCCTTCAAACCTGCCCAGGTTTCCGCTTCATACAAAACGGCCATATCATCTGCAAAGCTGATGAGTTTACCTTCAGATCTAGATGTCATTAGACTGTTCACATAAATTGTGAATAAAAGTAGTCCGAGCACCGTCCCCTGTGAGACTCCATAAGTGACGGCTCCAGAGTCACTTCTACTTCCTTCAATTTCTACCATTTGTTTGCGATTTGATAAGTAATCTTTCAGTAAATTGTAGGCCATAGGAATTGATTTTTTGTAGTAGACGTTCGTGGCAAACGGTATCAAAGGCTTTTCACAGATCAAGGAAAATGCATATGAGTGTTTTTTTTTATCTAGTGCCCTATATATATCTGATGTTAAATTCAATATGGCATCTTTTGTAGTACGTCCTTCTCTTAATCCGAACTGATTATCAGAAAGTATGCCAAACTTTTCCAAGAATTTCTAGATTCTTTTCTTAACAAGTTTTTCAAAAATTTTGAAAAACACCTACAGCAAGGAGACTGGTCGTTAATTTTCTATTTTGTCTTTACTTCCGTTTTTGTGTATCGGCTTGATGATCCCCAATTTAAGGCAATCTGGAAATTTACCCAGCTCAAAACATTTATTAATTATGTATGTTAATGGAATAGCGATTTTTTCACGCAACTGTTTGAGCGTTTCAGATCTGATGAGGTCCCGTCCCGGTGATTTTTTCGTTTTTAAGTCATTGATGACGTCTATCACTTCTTTTTCATACGTTGGTTCCAAGTATATACTATTCTTGATGTTGTCATTATCGTCTGAGAATTCTTTGGGTTTGATTATTTTTTTTCGCATAGTTTTCTCCTAGTTTACTGTAATGAATGTTGAATGGATTCACGATTTCAATTTTAGATTTAATGATATTTTTGTTAACCTCTATGGATTCAATTTTTGTTGTTTTTTCTTGTTTGGGACAAATATTATTGATAGCATTCCATAGGCCGCTGGAGGAGTTCGGATTCTTTTCTATGATCTTGTTCATATATTCTTTCTTTGCTATGTTTGTAGTTTGTCTGAGACTGTTTTTGAGTATTCGGTTCCTTTCTTTCAGCCTATAGTTATCAGGATCTGAGCGAAGTTGAATATAAATATAATTTTTGTCATTGACTTTGTTTAAAATTTCTGGCGTTATCCAGGCTTTTCTTCTTTTTTTGTTTTAATTTTTATGGTTTTCGTATGTTTTTGTATATATTGTTCTAAAATATATATAAGGCTAACCATCAATTTATTTGTATCTTGTGAATTGTAAATACATGTCCAGTCTTCATTACTGATATCAATTTTCAAAGTATTGTAATTAATATACGTTTTATATTTATTCTGTTGTTGGTCATTTTTTATAATTTTGCTACAGTTGTACTCCAAAAGAATGGGGAAATGATCAGTTAAATTGTAGTCGAACACATAGGACTGATAGTTATTTTGCTTATAAAGATTTTTCACAAAAATATGATCCAGGCATGTGTTGCTGCTTGGTCTTGTTATTCTATTTATATAGGATATGAAACTAAAGCAATTCAATACATTTTTATTATCCTCTGTTTCACTATTGCTTTTGAGCAAATCGATATTTATATCTCCAATAATTGTGTGAAATTTATTGTTTTTTTTCAAATCCAAATACTTGTAGAGTTCTGTGTTAAAAATATTCTTATCGGTACTAGGGGATCTATAAATTGCTGTTAAGAGTAGTTTGACCTGATTTATGGTAACATATAATTCTATAGCATTGCTCAAAGCGAGTTGCACAGTCCTATATATATATATATATTCAATTTTAGAATTGATGACAATCATTACTCCGTCATTCCTGTTCAAGGATCCTTGGCTATAGAGATTGTCATAGCCCTGTATTTTATAAGTATCATCAGTGACAGTGAATGTTTCTGTTAAGATGATAATGTCAAATTGTTGAGTGAACTGATTCAGAAAAATGAGTAATTCATCAAAATTTTTGTTCATACTACGGCTATTCACGTGAAGAATCCTGAATTTAGAGTCACTATTTTTTAAACGATTTTCGTCAAAACTCTTCAAGTTATCGATTAGTTGTCCTGGTATGAGTTTGTTCTTATAATGTTTAATATACGGATCCATCTTCGCTGTCACTGCCCAATCATCTAGTTTTCATTTTGAGACCTGAGGGATGGCTTTCTGTCTCTGATTTGTGGGTGATTTGAAGATATAACTCTATCTCTTGCTTTGTTTTTCGTGTCTTCGTCTCTCTTCTTCCTCTCCTCAACCGGATCTTTTTTTTGTTCGTTCTTATTTATAGAAATTTCTGTAGATTCCTGTAGGCTTGCTGTTTCGAAAAACTCTGAATTTCTTTTAGATGGTGTCTGAGGTTCACTTGCTGCTTTTTGTGTATTTTTTATCTCGTCTGTACCTTCAAGTTCCAGAATTTCCTCCACAATGTAAGCTTTATTGTTCCTAAATAATTTTTTGCCTTTTATGTAGCAGTGATCTTGAGTTGAACTTCGGATTTCTTTCAACTAGCTTCTTAGGATTTTGTTCTTTTCCTGTTGTGTTTTTGTCAAGTCTTCAACCATGCTAATTTTGGTACCCTTCAGCTTCTTACAATTTTGCAATACACTTATTTTTGAGAGTGTTGAGATAAATTATACCTTGATTGGACTTCTTTCTGATTTTCCAAGCTTATATATATTATTGATATTAAGTTTATTTATTTATGTGCCTAATAGGGTATTCAAATTTCTGCAAAAACCTTCTATTGATATCTGATATTCTTCTACTGGTAGTCCAAATATTATTATGTTATTTTTTCTCTCACTCCTTTCCAACTTTTCTACTTGCTGTCTGAGTTGCTCATTTTCTCGTTCCAATTTTCTAATTTCTTCATTCAGGATTGTTTCTATTTTCAGTTTTATATTAACTTCACTTGCTTGTATACTTTGTTGTAACTCTCTTTTTCTGTTCAGAATTTCTTCCCTTAAAGCTTCCATAATTTTAGTAGATCAGGCAATTATGGGACATATTCACATCAATCATCTGATGACTTCCTTGCGTTATCTTGTTTACGGGAAACAGATGTAGATAAAATTGACGAACGATAAATCTCCTTGTATTTCGAGTTTTTTATTTTCCTGAAAACTCTGCAACTTATATCAAGTATCAAGAAACCAATACCTCCATTGTATGCTAGAAGTTCTTACACTTTTTTTGAAACTAGATATGAAAATTTTCACTCAAGTTTGACCACCTTAATCTCACTTCATTCGGCTTGATATTTACACGCTTATCTGATGAGACCATTTATATTATAATATAATAATAAATAATACATTCAAATCAAGATTGTAGCCAATTTTTTTTTTATTTGAAAGATAATTTTATGACATTTATGTTTTGAAAATAAATTCGGGCATATGCTCTCATGATGTGAATCATAAATTTCACTAAGTGCTCTATAAGTTTGGCCAATAGAACACTGATTTTGAAAATAAATTTCAACAATTTGTAAATGTTGTTGGCGTGAATCTTCCCAAGATAATTTGTCAATGCTTACTGAACAGAAATGTCAAAATAACATGGCTTCTACCTTCTGTCAAATAACAGTTATTTCTATCGAAAGTTCTATCACTCTAAAAAAAACACCTGATATTTATTACAAGTTATCAATAACTTTGGGTTTATACGTCATATTTAGCATTCGTCTTACTCTTGCGTTCATTTATTAACGAAACTAGAAAGTTCAGATTCATTCAAATATTATCTCACATAATCTGAAAACAACAACTCTGTTAAGATAAAAATCATTTATTTCGCTCGAATTTTCTACATTCATCCACGTATAAGCGTATCAATCAGGGAATGGTTTGGAAAGTTGTCCCAAGACGGGTCAGCGTCTGAATTAATGCAAGAAAGTGCCGTTTATTCACCCTTCATTAGCGATATAAGATGTGTAATTAGCATAAGCTCTTATCAATAACTCGCAGTGTTACGCTTGCAGTTGATTGTGCGAACCAATTATTTCGATATACAAGTAAGGATACTCGATTTCACTCTATATTCAACAATTTCGTATTGAATGACTCAATCGAGAAATCATGATAATGGAGAATGCAGAAAGTTCAACATATATCATAGCAAAGTGTTTGTTTGCAAAACGTGCATGGAGAATATCATCCTATTGCTTCAAGGGCATGTCAAAAATGTTTGCGGCTAAGTTGGACAACTGTCTTCTGTACTCAAGCAAAATTTGTTTAGAGTACTCCATTCTGTCAGTTTATCTCAAGCGTTTTCTGTGTTTTTCGTTATGAATGAAAACATGGAACAAATAATCTGTTTTAAATTGTAAATTGGGAATGTAATTTCATATGCGGAAACACATGCAATGTATATTGCATTCAAAAACGTTCGTAATGTAGTGGGAGATTTGCTTCGTTCTGGCAGACCATCAACGTCTTCAAATAACCTCAACATCGCCACAGTGAAGGAAATAGTGAATACAAATGATTATTAAAGCTCCATGACACATAGCAGAATTTTTGTGGAAACTCAATCGCTTAAGGGGGCTGAAAACATCTAGAATATGTCAGGTTCGATTGACCGTTCATAAAAGTTTGGTGAGTTTAACACGAGGACCAGTCAACAAGCTTGTAAATTTAGAAATGGTGCTTTCGAACTAAACTGAAATCAAAAAGAACCCTTCAATATGGATCGAGAATGAAGAAGATGTTAACAAATTTTTTCGATTATCAAGGTGTCGTGCACTTAGAACTCTAGCCATAAGGTGCGATATGCAACGTTCAAGAGAGAAAATTCTTCCAAAAAAATCAGATCTGTGGAAACAAGCTTGTGGCAATTATATTGCACGTACTCTCGATTGATCAAAAGATGAAGTGGCCATTAATAGAATGTCACAGTATTTTCTCGAAAATACTTTGCAGCAGCTCTTACTGTATGAGGACGTGTAATTGTGTAACGTTAAAAAACGCTCCACTGTTGATTTAAATTAAAATCGCTAAAAAATGCTCCAATGATGTCATTTCAGTAAGCCCATTAAGAAGTTTGGAGTTGCTGCAATGAAAGTCAACGTTGTTATCGCAATGTAGAGTAGCATTGTTTTCAAGCGTAGAATTTCCCAGATTTCTTTTTTCGTATTATGGGGTTACAAGAAGACACACATTGTGGTATTTTCATCAAATTAACCTACCTAATCCATGAAAATCGTGGAATATTGAATTTTTAGTGGTTCTTATAAGACGTCTAATCAAAAGGCTTTTTAGTAACGGAGATCTTAGTACCGAAAATCTTAGTACCGGAGACCTTAGTACCTGATATTCTTAGAACTGAACAATATTACTGAAGTGTCATTTTGCTTGGATTATCTAAATACCAGACAATCTTCCTTGTGCCGGTTTAGAGTATCTTATTACCGTACCATCTTGGTTCCGGACGCTCTAATGGTCATTTGGAACAATTTGAGACTGAAGTTCAAATAAATAGATAGGGAGAAAGAGTTTACATTTTCACTGTCAGGTTGACAATTTGGGATTCATTGAGGAAAGATAAGTTTAATTTATCTTTTCCTTGGCGCACTATGAGTCATTTTACGAAGTAGGATGTTTCAAGTGCAGACGGACAAAAATCGCTAGCTAAAGCTAGAGCATTTTGGTTTCATATCCTTTCATCTTTTTTATCATAGCCTTCGCTGTGGTGGGTAAACGATTTTGGTTTCAATTTATTATTAGAAAACACGTTGTATGTACCTTTATATGAGGCCCCCCAACTAGTTTTCGTTCCCGTGGTCTGCTATCAGTGGAGAATATAGAAAGTATGAAAGCATTGACGAAGCATTAGAACGTTAAACGCGTATGTAAATAAGTGTCAGATAATTTTTCAATAATCTGTAATACTAAACAATAGTTGGAGAAGTATAACTTATATTATGCGAGTTTTGAAATAAATACAAACCAGATTTTTAAAGTCAATGTTTTTGTGAAAGAAGAAAAGAAATAGCCGACTACCCGTCTCAGATTTTTGATGATGATTGTTAATATGTGTTGTATTAAACAATTGTTTAAATAAGTTTCCGTCATCCCTAATTCTTAACAAAGGTTAAAGTATAACTCATAATATGCAAGTTTGTTCACACAATTTTGGTAAATAGAAAGACTTTTGAAACGGGACATTGCAATTTACATCTGTATTGCAGTTCGAAACTTAAATAAAGCTGAATAGGTTTCGTTGAACGCTCGGCATAAGCAGCATACTTGCATGTTTCCTAGCGTTTTGGCTACTCATCCTATTTTCTATTTACCATTCCAAAATTCGTGCTAACAGCTTTGTAATGAATATCTGCCGATTCAACTAATTCACTTGGAGAGAGATACTGATATTGGCATAGGGACCTAATTGGATATTACTTGAGCATGAGGAAAATTTATTCGTCTGTGACGCTAGATGTAATTGAAAGTACAGTTCGCTTCTTTATTAAGCCTGGGGTTGTGTGCTGCATACATGTATTCGCGTGTATTAAATGGCGCTGTTGTTTGAAAAAACCGTAGGGTCGCTATACAGAGCGAATATGGGAGTGTGGGTGTAGTGGATTTCTTGGCATTAAAGCAATGCACTCATGAGTAGCTAAAAAGCTATGAAACATGCATGTCTGCTGTTTATGCCCTGTAATTAAATATATTTTCGACTTAATTCAAGTAAGTATAATACAGATATGAGTTTCACTGTCCAGATTGAAAAAACTTTTTTTTTACCATTCTCAAATTCGTGTTAACATATTCGTAATGAATATTCGCTGATTCGATTAATTCATAATGCAAGCTCATTCAAATAAATACTGATCAGCTTATTACAGTCCATGCTTTTGGAATAAAAAGACAGAAAAACACCGCCTATCTTATTAATGAAGATTGTTAATATGAGTTGAAGGAAAGTATGAAAACGTAGTATTTAATAATATTCAATTAAATCTGTTTTAATATTCAAATTTTGTTATATTTCTTCTATCAAGTAAAAAGACTTTTTCTACTTTATTTTATACATAATATATAATTATATTTAGGCTTGTTTAAATCTCATTATGGATTGTCAATGGTTTAAAGAAAACCTTATAATACCTTACACTTTTCTGTGATTTTGTGAAGAACATAGACTATCTTGAATTTTAAATTTAGTCTGTTTAAAGCAATTTATCCGGTTAACACGTGGAGATTAGATATAGTAATTGTTATTTGATTTTGATATTTGGAATATTATTTAGGGCCGATGTAGAGATCATCAGAATTCTAATTGTTTTTTGAAGATAAAGTGCATGTTTTGAGAGATTTTTGAATTAACTTATTTGAATATTTAAATATATTGAATATTTCAAATAAATTATATTTTTTGAGAAGTCTTTAAGTTGTGTTTCATGTTTTTGAAAAGGAATTGGTGTTCATAATAGTAAGATCAGAAACAAAATTTTGTCTCCTTCAAATATTAATTTATTAATTTTGATGACTTTTTTCATATCTGTTGGTTTATTTATTCTATTTGACATTATATATTGAGTTTTGATTATATACGTCTATTAAATATGAGCGGTGCTTATTGTAGACATTAATTTGATTGTAAATGTTTTCTGAATAAAATTTTTTTTTTAATTAAAATTGTAGAAGACTAACAGATTAAATATGTTTTGATATTCAAATTTTTATGATATTCAGTTTCCTCCTAAGAACGCTATTTGAATTATTTTGCAAATCGGCAGATCTTTTAATTTAATGTTTCCAGTTCAGCAAAGTAATTCAATATTCGTTTGTGTGTCAAAGACCATATAATAGTAGATCCTTGAATTTGTAACGAACAACTTCTTTGCTCCTCGTCCAGAAACCTGTCTTGCTCTGTCTCAGCTTGACGGGCGTATCAATAAAGGACCTGACCTTTCTAAAGATTCAATGACAAACCGTCCCCGCCGAATTCAAATAGGACAAGGAATACAGCGTTTGATGACCACCGTTCCAAGCGGAATACCTGGTCACCGGCGTCACAGGCAGAGCTGCGCATCACGCCTGTCTGATGAGTTTCAGATGCGCAGACTCCGAACGAAACTCCATCACCCGAATTAAGAGATGGAAGCGCCCTCGCCGCACCGCATTCTCTTCTAGAGCCTCAAATGCAATATTGTCGTATATAAAAGTAACTCAATATTCGATAATGTGTCACAGATCATATAATATACGTACATAAAATTTACATACATTACAACCATTTCCAACTGTACTCAGTTAATGGACACTTTGTCTTCTAAAATTACAATCATTTAAAAAGCATTTACTGAAGTTACTTGAGGTATACCGATTCCATGACATCATTTATGATTCTTTCTTCAGGCAACTTAGACGAACTCTGGTTGGACATAGCATATATGTGGTTAGCAATTTGTCTCATTGAAAAACCGGCTCCTCTCAGACGAATATTGTATAACTTCTCGAGTTCCCTTGAATTATGTTAATTGTTACTTATGAAGCACCCAGACAAAGCACTATAAAAATAACAGCAAACGATCACAAAATATTCCTCGGGGATGAAGAAAATGCAAATTGAAAATGGTGAAAAACACTGATGTGAAGTAAGGACTTTTTGCGCGCTTGGTCATATCATTCATGATTCCCACAAAGTTTGTCATTAAATTTTACTACGGTATGTTATATTTAAATGCTCAATTTGAACTCAATCGGAGGATTATTGCTATTGTTTCGGTAGCGTTTAATGCTGCTTTGCTGACAAAAAATATGCTTTCAATCTTTTAGTCATACTTTTTCCATGAAATCTTTCACAAACATACCTGTTATTTTTTGATTGTTTCGGTCTCTACTTGACGGAAATTCATCCTATATGATTTATTAACCTTTAAGTGTGTTCATGTTTTTAAGATGCAAATGGCGTTTTGAAGGCAAGACCAGAAACAAATTTTGTCTCCTTTAAATATTTATTTATTAATTTTAGGGACTTTCGTATATCTTTTGGTTTATTTATTCCATTTGACATTGTATATTGAGTTTAGATTATATACGTCTATTAAATATAAGCGGTGCTTGTTTTAGACATAAATTTAATTCTAAAAGTTTCTTGAATAAAATTTTTTTAAATTAAAATTGTAGAAGATAAACATATATTAATTTGTTTTAATATTCAAATTTTGTTATATTTCTTCTATCAAGTAAAAGGCCTCTCTATTTTATTTTATATATAATATTTAATTATATTTTGGCTTCAATAAATCTCATTATGCAATGTCAATGAATTTAAGTAAGCCTTAAAAATAACTCACACTGTTCTTTGATTCTGTTAGAGCATAGATAAATCTTGAATTATAAAGATGATCTATGTCTCGAAACATTATTCATTTACACGTGGTGAGTTGTTTGGTATAGGTTAGTTTTTTGATTTTGATATTTTGAATATATTTCAGGACTGAAGACGGAATTGCTTAAAACTATATTTGTTTTTTGAAGATATAGTGCATGCTTTGAGAGATTTCTGAATTTACTTATTCGAATATTTAAATATATTAAATATTTCAAATAAATTATATTCTTTGAGAGGTCCTTTAAGTGCGTTCATGTTTTTAAGATGCAAATGGCGTTTTGAAGGCAAGACCAGAAACAAATTTTGTCTCCTTTAAATATTTATTTATTAATTTTAGGGACTTTCGTATATCTTTTGGTTTATTTATTCCATTTGACATTGTATATTGAGTTTAGATTATATACGTCTATTAAATATAAGCGGTGCTTGTTTTAGACATAAATTTAATTCTAAAAGTTTCTTGAATAAAAATTTTTTAAATTAAAATTGTAGAAGATAAACATATATTAATTTGTTTTAATATTCAAATTTTGTTATATTTCTTCTATCAAGTAAAAGGCCTCTCTATTTTATTTCATATATAATATATAATTATATTTTGGCTTCAATAAATCTCATTATGCAATGTCAATGAATTTAAGTAAGCCTTAAAAATAACTCACACTGTTCTTTGATTCTGTTAGAGCATAGATAAATCTTGAATTATAAAGATGATCTATGTCTCGAAACATTATTCATTTACACGTGGTGAGTTGTTTGGTATAGGTTAGTTTTTTGATTTTGATATTTTGAATATATTTCAGGACTGAAGACGGAATTGCTTAAAACTATATTTGTTTTTTGAAGATATAGTGCATGCTTTGAGAGATTTCTGAATTTACTTATTCGAATATTTAAATATATTAAATATTTCAAATAAATTATATTCTTTGAGAGGTCCTTTAAGTGTGTTCATGTTTTGAAGATGCAAATGGCGTTTTGAAGGCAAGACCAGAAACAAATTTTGTCTCCTTTAAATATTTATTTATTAATTTTAGGGACTTTCGTTTATCTTTTGGTTTATTTATTCCATTTGACATTGTATATTGAGTTTAGATTATATACGTCTATTAAATATAAGCGGTGCTTGTTTTAGACAAATTTAATTCTAAAAGTTTTTTGAATAAAAATTTTTTAAATTAAAATTGTTGAAGATAAACATATATTAATTTGTTTTAATATTCAAATTTTGTTATATTTCTTCTATCAAGTAAAAGGCCTTTCTATTTTATTTTATCTTCGATCGAAGCCGTCGATGGGCGACCACTTCACGACCGTCCTTGAAGGCTCTGTACCACTGATATGCACAAGTTTTCGATAGAGCATTGTCACCAAAGGCCTTTTGCAACATTTTCAATGTATCGGCACACGAAAATTCATTTGCAACACAAAACTTTAAACAAATTCTTTGCTCAACGGAATCACCCATAGTAAAAATCGGCACGCACTCTGACATCGACTGACTTAATCAGCTGTTGCAAACACATTAGTTGACAGATCCCGCTCAAGCTTGGCATAGTAATTAAGAATAGTGGTACCAACCTAGGAAAAAAAATTTGTACCTGCCTCATTGCCCCGCCAGATTTAAATCGATAATTCCCGGTACTTTCTTGACAGAATGTACATCTGGACATGTACCGCAGGTTAATCTATATATTCCTGATCTCTTGTTCTTATTGAAGATATCTTCACTATTTTTTATCGATTTACCTAAAGAATTTATGGTTCAATATGAAATATTAACAACCGATGTTGCTCTATATTGTACTTAAATACAAGTTTTTGCACTACTGGAATACTGATGACTTTCTGTCTTGTTTATCTTATCTCAGACGAAAGAAAATTCTCAGAAATGAGGAAGAAGTTGTAATTCCAAACAATATCTATCGAAAATAGTATATAATTTATTTCCTGTCAGTTCTGAATGTGAAAAATCGTGGAAGTTGCTTGGCTCATTTCTAAGATCGACCTTACAGAAAAAGGGAAAAATCTGAGGATAGTATTTCCTTTAAAGAAACTCTTCAAGATCAATAAAAATGCATTAGCTACATTTGAGACGCAGAAATATACTCTTTCGTAGCTATAGAGCCACTACTGAATAACGATAGAATATACTGATATTAATTAATTCCCAAAGGCCGATAATAGGTACTATTCCTTTGAATAAAATGCCCCGGCGGCATATTCTCGAAGAAGGAAATGTTTGTCACTGTTATTCATTTCACCCAAGAATTTGCCTTGTGAGCTCAATATTCCCCTGGTCGGGAACTAATTACAATGCAATTCGGATATATGAATGACCCTGAATTGAGTTGATGGTATTTGAAACCCAAATTTTTGTTCGGCGGCAGGAATCCATAAATTGCTTGTGAAGATAACTATATTCCAGAGAAAAGAAACAATCAATATAAGATTGTTTGTTTCAAACAAAAGTTTTATTTTCATCTCGTATAATTTATATTCATTTTATCAATGAAAAACCCATTTCTCTAGAGCAGCCACACCCCTCTAGTCTTTCGCTGTAAACAACTTTCTAAGACAGCCTGTATAACTCGAGATGGATTAAGAAGATCGCCCCAAGTAGATGGAGTTCAGTCACCATATTACGGAATAACACCGCCACAAATAGTTGGCAAAAATCAACAATGGCTACTATCTCTTATATTGGGGTCAAACAACGACATTCATCTGCGTTAGAAACACGTGGGATTTCATACCCGATGGTAATTTAAACTCGTGTTGATAAGTAGACTGGCGCCCGACTTCATTTCCTCCTTTCTGAATCACGAGTTCTTTTGAATATGATATAATGGGTATATTAGAAGATCGATTTCAATACCCACTACATTTCTTCAGCATCATCTAATTGTGGGTATGTTATTCAATTCGTATCATAATAGCAGACAATTTCGAAGGATACTTTCCTTCCGAAACAGACATTCGAAATAACCGAAAGTTATTTATCATCAACTTTCATTTTTTCTAATTCTTATATATCTGTTTATATCCAACATTTTTGACGATATTGATATTTTTATATAGAACTGAATGCTTGATACTCAATTCATTAATAAATCGCCAAAACTTTCGCACAAGGATTCATTAGTTCATTATGGAAATATTGGATGGAGTAGTCCGTTACTTTGTGATAGTTCATTTTAATGGAATGAAATAAGGAATTACTTTGTTTTCTATCACTTTTTATTATAACTGATATACAGTGACTCGAGTTTCGTAGTGTTTACTACATTTTCAAACTGAACGAACAAATTAGATCTCAACTATTATATATGGGGATTGTAGGCTTCGGCAGAGCTTCGAAGAGAGGGGTTTTCCAAAGTTCCGTCTGTTCGTTAAGTAGTTTTATTATTGGTACGTGCTTTTTATATTTTTCAATTTCTATGGATTCCAGGATGTCAAGTTTTTTCTCTTTCGCTTCCACGTGCAAGATAACAAGGTTGTTCAATTCTGGGAAGGTGTGATCTGTAGTGAAGAAATGGTTCGCAAAATTGGAATTATTCTTCCGGTTCCTAAAGGCAGATTCATGCTCTTTGTACCTTTTATGGAAAGGTCGGCCCGTTTGACCTATAAACACATTATTACACTCTTGACAACTTAATTTATAGACTCCAGAATTATTCAATCCACACACGCAAAGCATATCACTTTTTGGTACAGGTATGTAGACGTGTAGACGATATATTGGCTTGCTTCTGCGGAACACATTCAGAATTAAATGAAACATTAGAATATCTCAATAGTTTGCACAATAAGGTCAAATTCACCATGGAAACACAATTCGATAATAAAATAAATTTTCTGGACATTACTTTAATTAACAGTAATAATGAAATTTCCTTTGATATATATAGAAAACCCACATCAACTGATACAACAATACCAAATTTTTCAAACCATCCGATCAATCATAAACTAGCTGCTTATAGATCAATGGTACATAGAGCATTTTCAATTCCTTCAGATAATATTACGTTAAAGAGGGAATTGAAAACAATCAGACAAATAGCCACAAAAAATCAGTTCGAAACCAAAACTATAAATTCCATCATAAACATAAAACAGAAGCAACTAATTCGTAAACAAATTTACCCCATCTCCAAATCAGATCATAATAACAATAAATTTATAAAACTAACATATTTTGGACCAATTTCACAAAAAATAGCTCGAATTTTATCAAAAATTAACATAGTAACAGCTTTCACACTCTCCCATAAAATTTCTAATCTCTTTTTTAATCCGAAAGACAAAGAGAACCGACTGAATAATTCTGGAGTCTATAAATTAAGTTGTCAAGAGTGTAATAGTGTGTATATAGGTCAAACGGTCCGACCTTTCCATAAAAGGTACAAAGAGCATGAATCTGCTTTTAGGAACCGGAAGAATAATTCCAATTTTGCGAACCATTTCTTCACTACAGATCACACCTTCCCAGAATTGAACAACCTTGTTATCTTGCACGTGGAAGCGAAAGGGAAAAAACTTGACATCCTAGAATCCATAGAAATTGAAAAATATAAAAAGCACGTACCAATAATAAAACTTCTTAACGAACAGACGGAACTTTGGAAAACCCCTTTCTTCGAAGCTCTGCCGAAGCCTACAATCCCCATATATAATAGTTGAGATCTAATTTGTTCGTTCAGTTTGAAAATGTAGTAAACACTACGAAACTCGAGTCACTGTATATCAGTTATAATAAAAAGTGATAGAAAACAAAGTAATTCCTTATTTCATTCATTATGAAAGTATGAAATATTTTAATTGCAAGAGAATAAGAATAAATTTGGATAAGCCATGATTTCCATTATTTAGTGCAAATGTAGTATCTTTTAATAAAGATAAGTGAGGTATAATTATCGCACTCGTACCTTTATTAACTTGCAGGAAAATAGCCCAGAAAAATTAACTTTCAGGTCGAGGACGTCGTTTGAGTAGAGATGATGAGACATTCTTTCAACGCTACCAATCGACGCATTTAAGAGACATTCTTCGACACAAATTTCTCAATACTACTCCAGCGAGTCATCAAGTCCATCTGCCGAAGTTTCTACTGCCTTTTCAGAGTTCACAAGCACCAGGTAACCTATCAATGCATCGACTCGTGATGGAAATTTAACATCGATCGTGGAAACCATCTCAAAGTCTGGAACACCTCACACTTGCGAAGAAGAACCCATCAAGACCCCAAGAAAAATTCAAGTGGACCCTAGTAATTTTTAACTGCATTTCTGGGCTGATCACTATTCTGACATTCATGTTCAATATGCAGGGATCATAGAATTAATGTTTGTAAGTTGATTGCAAAACCTTTTCCACTTATGAACACTTTTGTCATGAATTCTTATAATTTATTATCACAATTAACAGACATCGGCTGGTCAGAATCCACATGAAATTCTATAATTTCATGAGTTTCTATAAACTCATTTACAAGAAATGTCTGGGTTGGTAATATTGACGATTACTTGATTGCTCCTTTCTTTTTGTCAGGTGGACTTACTGGTTACTCATACAAACATTTCTTGGAAAATTATTCGAATTTTGAGTAGAAAAATTGGATATTGCATCAGAAAAAGTTTACCCTGTAGATTTTCACTGCTGAATATCTTGAGAAATGCAGATGCTATGAGGAGAACACTTCGAAAATATTCAAACCTCAATACATCGGTTACAATTTTGATGAATAGTTGCCCAGCCATTCCGGAGAAAAGGTATGTACTGGATATTCTTATACAAACATTTTTTTAATAATTCACACTTTCGTGGGTTTTACTAGGTTGCAGGGGCTCGTAAGTCAAGGGTAATCTGTGAGTTAGTATGGAAAGATAATCTGCCGGATTATGCTAACTGTTCCCAGTATCACGTCTTTCTGCATCCACGTTATCGTGTTTGGAGGCAGGTTTAGTTGTTCAATATGTGCAAAGCTTTACCGGTGAACCAGACCATTGGCGCTTATAATGAGGGTTATTATTCTGACAGATGTTAACTTCCAAATGTTCCTCATTTGCCGCGTAAGAGCTTCGTATTTCGTTATGTTTTCCCCATACGCTTCCACCAAGTTATTGTCTATGGGCACAGCGAAATCAATGATATTATATATATATATATATATATATATATATATATATATATTAGGAGTACAAATAAGTTTCCGCCGTTTTATTGTAGATGGCGCGGCACGGAGTTTAGGTTAGCTTTCGCAGATGATAACCGGCTTAAAAAATAGTTTGGACATTCAAGAACAACATAACCTATTTATATCATTGATTTTATATTGGTAAAATATAATTTTCATAAGTTGAAAATGTCAAAATTTGTGCCAAGTAAGCGTCATTTGCGGGAAATATTAGTTTACTTCTTTAATTTAAAGAAATCTGCTGCTGAGGCGCATCTATTGCTGGTAGAAGCATATGGTGAGGGTGCTTTGAGTGAGAGAACGTGTCGAGAGTGGTTTCAAAAGTTTAAAAACGGTGATTTCGACGTAGAAGACAAAGATTGCAGTGGAAGGCCAAAATTTTACGAGGATGCAGAATTGGAGGAATTATTGGAGAAAGATTCATCTCAAACACAAGAAAAACTTGCTCTAACGTTAGAAGTCACTCAGCAAGCAGTCTCACATCGTTTAAAATCATTTCTTCTATAATAAATATTTAATTTGTGTTTAAAAACGGCGGAAACTTATTTGTACTCCTAATATATTTCAAATCCACATTAAGCAAAGCATTAACTACAGAAATTTCAGAAGAGGTTAATTTTTTGTGATGTCCATTATTCTAGAAAAAAATTTAGCACTGGAAACTGGTATTCCTATATGAATTCACAATTCTGAACGGTCGGTTAAGGCAATAGCGGTTCAATGTATCTTCTTCTGAAGTATTAGGCGATTCTTCTACGATTTCGGTGTAATTCAATTTTAATTCATGAATTCATTGAAATATATTAACCATGGATTTTTGCATTGATTGGTATCAGTTTAGGGTAGGACAAATATGAATAAAATCACTTATTGATAGATAAATAAAAGGAGCAGAGTTACAGAACAAACCATAAAAATTAATCTGAAAATAATAAAATCATTCTAAAATGATTGAAAAAACACTGTTTTTTATCAAATTTTACTCTAACATCACCATAGTCTTCTTCAAGAGAGATACAAGCATGTCAGTGCTTCTCTAATCGTTTGATATCTTTTGTATCGTTGTATTAACAACGCCTCAGAATACCTGCCGGCACTGAGCCGAGTGACCTTGAAACTGTCATCGCGGAAAGTCTTCCGGTTTATTGTTTTTCGACCGATATTGCCGCATAATTGTTTTTTGAATTCAACAATAAACAGAGTAAGTATATCCTATTCCGAGTATTATAGGAAATAAGGGTTTACTGAGTTTTTGGTAAGTGGATGCTGAAAATGTCTCCATTTGGAGCTCATTTGAATTCCATCATCAATTTTGGTTTCTTTCGGTACGACTGGTCTACAATTACTCTAAGTCGTATATTCCTCTAATCGATCATTAGCATGAACTATTAAGCTCGAGATGATGTTTTCTCAAGCCGTTTCGTGATTTTTTTATTCATAATTGACCTGCTAAAATTAAAGAAGTTGAACTTACTGTTCGTTCATAATTTCAATTCAATTCAATTTATTTTTTAGTAAAAATCAAGTAGGGAGGCATACTTGAAACTCCTGTAAAAAATTGTATTGCAGAAAAATATTTTTTTATGTACATATTATCCTATTATTATCTATTATGCTTGGTTCCTGGTACTTTGTATTGGAATTAAATTGGTGCTAATTGAATTGTTTATAACATCTACGTTCACTGCTGAGGTAGTTGTGACCTGAGTGTGCTTTCCTACATACACTTAAGAACACCTCTTTCGTAAGTCTACTCTGGATACCACGCTTAGACACATATTCCTAAATTGAACTGGAAGACTATTTGGACCACTAAGAGTGCAGCTGGCACAGAGTCAGATTGAAGAAGTTGTGAATCTGCATCGAGAACCAGAGGATCTTGCATGGTTAGGAATTTAAGATAAGCAATTTTTTGTAATTAGAATATTGAACCCAACTGTAACTTGGCCATGTATTTTCATTATATTGTATATAATCTGTAAATACAAGTAGTACTTGTTCTTTACTCGTGTCTAGGCATCATGGCGCCCTTCTACCAAATTTGGTTAAATTTTGTTTTGATACAAGCTAGGATCATTATGATCCCACATGAGCCTTATTC
The DNA here is from genome assembly GCA_034642435.1 of Megalocaria dilatata. Taxonomy (NCBI): domain Eukaryota; kingdom Metazoa; phylum Arthropoda; class Insecta; order Coleoptera; family Coccinellidae; genus Megalocaria; species Megalocaria dilatata. Next base: position 63,090,375 of record CM067857.1, read on the forward strand.
ATAAATGGTTCACTTACTGGCTCCAAATAGGATTCGAGGATCACCTCCTCAATACAAAAAAGTTTCTTTCCGGCAGGTATTTATCTTAGGTCTGCGACTAGGTAAAAGTCTGGAGAATAGAATGGGTGCGAAAGCAACTCGAAGGGTACATCGTGCAATTTTGCTATCGTAGTCAAAAATTTGTGACACAAGTGCATTTCTTGGTAAAAAATCATATTTTTGCATATGGGGTCGTTTCTTCGAAGATTTTTTTTTCAATCATGACCCAGTTGGGTCATTTAGTGATTGCTACTTTATGTGGCGTCCATTGGGATCGAACGAGAAGATTATTGCTGAAACAGACTGCTATTTTGAGGTAAAAATGGTGACAAATTTGAAGAATCAATCATAACATAATAATCAACTGAGTATGAAGTTTGCATACACCTTATATAAGAAGTTGAATAAAATGAGATATTTAAAAAAAATATCACGCAACAATAAACTCCCATATATTTCCGTACAAATATCCATTTTATTTTGACCAATTATAAATACTCGATAACGATATTCTGAGATTACTATTTCATGTGTTATACTATATAAAAAAGTGAAAAGCAATGACGTAAAATAAGGAGCTTTTGCGCCCTAGTTTATATCCACTGTGATTCTCACTAAATAATATTATTTTTGTCTTCTATTTATACCAATCTCACAAAATGTGTACGAAGATGTGTGTTATTTTACCCCAAAATGCTGAATTTCAGATCGATCGACTTTGTTGTTTCGAAAACATGAAAAATTTTCAAACTTGAATAACTGCGAAACTATTAAAGCGATTTTGCTCGATAACGAACTTTGCCGAGATATTTAAATACACAAAGTTTCCTTCCAGTTCTATGAATTTCATTTTGGTAATTTCCTTTCCCAAAATGTAACCTTTTCTCACTAATGTGTGAGCTACTCCTAAAATTCTCTTGAAACAGAACTAAATAATAAAAAGACCAATTTCAGTGATTTTATAAATTTCTTATATCTTTAAAATTTGACAATTAAACAAATTAGTATCACCACATTATTGCACAAAAATGAAGCATCGATGTTAGTTTTGCTGTATTTATTTTCAATAATCTCTAATCATTAGTTTGGCAACATCTCATCTCAGGATTGAAAAAAACTCTAATACCATTAGTTATTGAATTCTTTTTTCCTTTATATCGAACTTTTTTCGTGAGCCACATGCAATTGTTCGTTTAGGTTTTTGGTGTTTTCATTGATATTTTTATTGTCAACTAGAAAAAATTTAGAACGCATAACTTGGCAACAATGAATTTTCGTTCAGCAAAAACCTTAGTGTTATATTAGGGTAGATCCTCAAGACGAAGAATTTTTCGTCTCAGTATAGACTCTCTCCATTATTTTCAACCCAATAATTTGGCATCAGAGGACGAATTTATAACTTCTATAAATGCGGTTTCTAATAACAAACAAATTTCGATCAAAATAAAACAGAAAATTTTCATGCTTATCAACACATCACACTTTTTTCACCAGTTTTTTTATAAAAATATCTGCAAGTTCTGCAGATCATAAATCATAAAGATACATTACAAATCATATAAAAGAAAAATTCCTTCTGATATTTTGGACGAAATATTTCCTTCCATTTATTCCTTGTTCTCAGTTGCATTCAGCGAATATAATATGATAAAGTTTGAGTAATTATTTCATTGATTTCGTAAGATAAATATTAATTAGCATCATACTCAATAACAGATTGCAGTATACATCACAGTATTCATCCCAAATCAATAAACATGAGTGTAAAAGTTTCCTCTTCATATATTTGACAATACTTACATTCATTTCTAGTTTATTGTTGTCGGTTTCATTCAATTGGAAAGCTATAAATAAATCTATGACTATAATATGATAATTACTGCGTAAATATTCTATTTATACTAAGGATGCATATAATTCGCGTCATTTAGAAACATATAACAATCAGTGGCGTTTTCCCAATAAATGCACTTGTACATTCCCAAATTTCATACTTTCTTCAAAAAAACATATTTAAAATTCATTATTTTTTATGACTTCTCATAGTATGATAAACCAAAATATCGTCTTGAGCGTGGCATATAAAAATTTTTTCGGTTACAGCGATTTGCGAACAGCACCCTTTCATTCTGAGATTGTGCAACCCCAAAATATTAAACCATTCGCGATAATAGTGAAAATAATATTTATTTCAAAATTGAAGTTTCACAAGCAAAAGCAATGAGAGGAAATATCGTTGAAACAAACTATTTGTTTGTTTTGAACTTAAAAACTCTTCTCATTTATATAATTTCAGCCTCAGTAGTAGGAAAAAATCTCTTTTTGAAACTTTTACAATTTGTTTCTTTCCTTAAAATTAAAGGCAGACTTATGAAACTTTTACTCGATGGATGTTAGAAGATGATTTAGATAGATCAGTTCCAGATTGCGAGCATTATGCATTCTGTGTATTATGACCACAGTTGTACCTATTTTGATCCAAATGTAATAGACATTCTTGGATATGGATCATTGGGATTGTAAGAATACTCTCTTTGAGGTGCAATAAACAAAAATGTCGTACAAACTCTGGACTGAAAAATTTCATGATTTACGGTACTGTTTCAAACAGGAATAGTCATTATAAAAGCTGTTTCAATAAGAGCGCGCCATGTTTGAGAGTCATAATGTCAAATGATTAGGACGTGACAAATCGAAAGTTGACAGATGGCAGTTAGCAAACATGGATCATTACACGGTAGAACAACGCGTCCTATTCGGTCGAAATAATGTGCCTAATTCATGTACTGTGAAAAGAATAATAAAAAAATTCGAAGGTACTGATTCGGTTAGTGATCTGAAACATACGATATGAGCTCGTAGAGGTCGTTCAGAACAAAATATCAGGCAGAAATATCGCGAGAGTGCGACAGAAAGTCCAGAGACGTCAATTCACCATCGGGCACAAGAATTGGACTCATTTGGAAACTATTGATCTTGACGACATGTGGTTTCAGTAGAACGGTGCCACATGTCATACCACCCGTGAAATATTGACGATCTAGTACGAGTTTGCTCCTTTTCGTGTCATTTCCCGATTTGGTGACCAGAATTGGCCTCCACGCTCTTGCAATTTATCTCCTTCAGACTTCTGGCTGTGGGGTTATTTGAATTCAGAGGTTTATGCCAATGAGCCTGTAACCATCGAAGCATTGACAGCAGAAATTAGACGCTGTATCAATGAAATACCACCAATAACGTTATTGAAAATTTCGTCAAAAGGGTAATTTACAAGATATTTTGTTTCATACATAATTCCCGAATGTATTTTTTATACATCAATAAATATTTCAATATTTTGCTACAGAAAACCATGTTTTATTGAACACTGAAATCTTGCGCTCTTATTGAAATGTCCTTTACTTAGATATTACTGTCATCGAGAAACAAATCCTAGTAAGTGCCTTCCAAATCTGATTCGTCCATTTTAATGTTTCATCGAGATATACACTAATAAATTTGATGGATGAGTAGAATTTCATGGAAGTGTCTTCAAAATTTATTTTGTGGGTTGTGGCGAAACCAGAGTGACAGGATTTAAATAAGACTATTATAATTGTTTCGTTATCAACTGTTAAAATCGAACGTTCGGTCTCACAAACCACGCGGCGGTATTAATTTCTGTGTTCACACCATAGATATATTGAAATTAGCAACGAATCCTCATGTCTGAAACACTCAGTAGCTTCGGCTTTAGTGAAGAAACGATAGTTGAGTTAAGAGGTTTTGAAGGCTCAAAAAAGGTGAGTTATTTCACTTCGAAATTTGACCGTGGTCTGTGAGACCGCACGTTCCGGTTTCCCATAAAACATATCTATGATTGTGGTTTTTCTTGTTTTTGTTATTTCAGTTCTGAATGTCAATCAATAGTACCTAAAGTGCTACTGGATCAAAACGAGCGTCGATTTAACGAAAGATAAAACAATATTTTCCTATGCGTCGAAGCCGAACAGAGCTATAGTTTTGATATCTTCAATCCATCACCATAATAATATCTATGACCACACCAAAAAATCTAAGATAACACAACACTACAATTACACCAAAAGGGAAGTGGACGAAAGAGAAAAAAAATGTTCCATTTACTCAAGCAGCAACTAACGAGAAGGTGGCCTTTTGTTATTTTCTATCGAGTTCTTGACTTATGTAGTAATAATGCTCATATTTTAAATAATCAGAACTATATCAAAGAAATGAAGGGAGGTGATTTCGTGAAGGAATTGTCTAGGCGTTCTACACATGCAAAGACGCGCAATCAGCTCAACTTTACCAAATAAACCGAACTGACTCGAAAGCGAGTTTAAGCAGCAGATGTGCATCCAGAGGAACCTGCAACTCAATAGGTTGAATCAAAATAGAGAAACATATGAAGACTCTCCAATCCTAAAGCGGAAGACGACCTACACTTGTACACACTCAAACTATTTGGGTAACGAGGAGGCAGATCGGCTGGCGTTTGCTGGAGCTGCGCTGCCTCTGGTAGGACCGGAACCATTCCTGGGAATACCACATGACGTGGCTAATGAGGCGATAACAGGCAGAATGAACTCAAGGCTAGAGTCTTTCTGGCGGAGCCATTCTGGCCTGAAACATTCGAAGTTGTTCCTTGGAACAGCTTCGAACAAAAAGATGGCGAACCTAGCGCTAGGTCTGGATAGGGCCAAACTAAGAACAATTGTCGGAATTATGACAGGTCACTGCAGACTGAAAGCGCATTTGCACAAAATCGGTCAGGCTGAAGACGATGAATGCAGGCTGTGTCTTGAGGACACTGAAACAGCCATGCACATCGTCTCAGAGTGCCCAGTGGTGAGTCGCATCAGATTCGAGGTCTTGGGCCAGGCTTTTATAACCCACTGCAAACTGAAAAAATTACCCCTGAACAAGATTATCGGTTTTATCCAAAAACTGGATCTCGTCGGGGAGATATAAATTAGGGGTGAACCACAATAGTCCGTGCGGACGCAGTAGTAGCGTGGACAGAGGTCCGCTCGTCATAAATAACATAACATAACATACACTTGTACAAATTTTAAAACAGGCCATATACTTACAAAGTTCCACTGTGCAAGGAATACGAATAATTGAACACATATTCGACCATTGTCAGAATTTTCCTTTTAATGTAGAGAAGATTTATTTCTGTTTCTTATATTTGAAATATATTAGATTTTTAGATAACCAAGATAATTTTTGAAAATTGATTGATGGTAAGTTTTCTGTCCTTATGTTAATCTCAGGTTTATTTAGAATAAGAAGTGACTCCATTTGTTGATATGTTTCAAATATAGAAGAAAATCAATAAATATTGTTAAGAATGTATGAATTATTTCAGTTGAAAACCTCTTGAGCATAAACAAAATAATAATGCATTAATAAAACAAATATTTGGTTTTAAATTCGATCTTGAAGTATAGCGGTCCGTGGGACCGCACGTCCATTATAGTGTAATAAAAGAATAACGTCCACAATTAAAGGTTAAGAAGAAGCACATTCGCTTTAAACTAATGATCACCATTGCACATGATTGCATCGGTCTTTAAGACCGCTTCTGGTTATATGTATTGGCTTTAATTATGATGTTCCTTTCGTTCGCATATCAGTATTTATACATTATTTAAGTCTTCTTTCATGTCATCAAAATCGTTGGAAACAATGCTAAAAATTGATAAAAAAATATAATTATATATATGAAACAATACGAGATTTCTCACATTTTTCTGCAGATTATGATGTCATTTATTGGGTTCCGTCATTCAAATCATTTCGAGGTTATTTCAATTATCTGGTAGCGATAAAAGAAGTTTTATTTTAGATATTACTTTCAGTTCAGAGACTGAATCACTATACTCGAGAATTTTATAATCAGTAATTATGAGGATGTAAGTTCAAATTACTTTTGATATTCCTCGACCTACAGAAAAATGCATAGAACTGAATGTGTGAGAAATCAGAAAAAAATATTTTTCTGATTTTATGCCGGAAGAGAAAATTTAACCCTTCGACATACATATATTGAAATGTTGAATTGAAAATTATTCATGTACTTAGTTGACAGCTCCAATACTGTAGAACAGTTAAAGTGATTTTTATTTGTTGCGTCACACCGTTATTCTACGCTCTCAATAAGGCACTGTTAGTTCCACGAAGTCGTACTCTTCTTGAATTCGCAGCAGCCAATGTCGTTAGTTATCACATAAAAAAGATGGACGAAAATTTTGTTAACAAATTCGATCAAACATGTTTATCCAGTCGCCTGATTAAAACCAGGTGAAAAATTAATTTCTATCATATTCCCTGAGTATATTTCGAATACAGCTTAGATGTATAGGTTTGTGAATCAACATAATAAGGCAATTGATTCTGATGCTGGTCTATTTGAGAATTTATATTGTCATTGTTTCGAAAAATAAAAATGTAATCAATTAATTCATACAGATTTGAAAAGGGTTATAATAGAAGAAGTATAGGTTAATTGATTTGCATAATTTTGGAAGTTCCGAGTACATTTCAGTATCTTTCATCGAAAGTTCTCGTACACCAGTGAAGTTTCATTTTAATGAATTGCCCATGAAGGAAACAATATGAAAATGTTATGCCTTTATTATTTCAATTGGCAACTTTATGAATAATCCACTTTTTGATATGTATTCAATATAGTTTTGATATTATTTTGAAACATAAATAACCATTCCTCAGATCAGAAATTTGAATTCTGAAATCTTTATACCTAAAGATGATGTTATCTGGATAGATGAAATTGATATACCTATTCAATAAATGAATTTGCTCTATATTTTTCAATTTGTCGTAGATTAAACTTTGAGTAATGATGCTTAGTGTTACAAAGTGTGAAATTTATTTTTTTTTCCAGTATACGAGCATAGGAAGATCTTGAAGCTTATTTGTCAGTGTTTTTTCTCAATTATAATAACGCTTATTCTACACTTTGCCGGTTTCCTAGAACAATATGCATTTTTTCCATTTTTTTTACATGAAATTTAAAAAAAAATGACTTATATATAGACTAATATTATTCAAATTTGCACATACTAATTAAAAATATTACAATTGTTCAACTACACAATACCTTTTTCAGATTAAGTACATTCATAAAAGGTGTCCAAACGTATTCTAAAGGTTGAATTATACACTTATCTCATTGACTATTTGACTGTTGAGTACGATTTGAATTTCAACATATTTATTTCTAACAATCTAGCATATCCAAGGTATAAATCTCATTTAAACTATGTAAAGTTTTGAAATTATGATTAATTATATATTCCGTTTTCAATAAGAAATTCGAATAATAGGAATTTAAATACTTGTGAATTCAAACAGAAATATTGAGAACATTGAAATATTTTCAATATGCAAAATTTCGGAATAATAAAAAATTGTATATACCGTTTTTATTTTATTTATTTTGAAATTTTTTTAATTATGTATATATATAGAGTTTTTTCATTATTATTTATTATTATTTTTATGTGTTTATACTGTTATACGCTGTGAAATACTTCATAAACATGAGTATTTCCTCCAGGTTAATCAGCTAAGTTTTTCACTATATATTTTCATTGAAATAACATAAGAAATATGAATTATTTGGAATTCTTTTTTTAATTTATTGGAAGTTGGTTTTTGAAAATTGAATATTTGCATTCTCTGCAAGAATTATGCAAGTTCTTGAAATATGTTCAACTCACGCATGAATCTTTTTCTTGCCCAGCTTCTCCCAAATAGAATTTAATACGTTTTGCTACATATTATATAAGATATCCCGTAAAGGATTCAAATACAAATAGAGTGTTCCGCTTTCTTTCAATATTTCCTGTGTTGGTGCATGCACTATAATTTATAAGGAGGTAGTAGTTAAAGTCAATGAATAACAAGATAATTGACAATTCGCAGAATAAATTCAACATTCAAGAATTGATAAAACTGACTATTTTTACTCACCAAAAATTATTAACAAAATGAATGCACAGAAAACTGGAATACCACTTTGCAAATATAATGAAAAGTTTCACAAATTTGTCATTAATCCAACAGTCACGACGAAATATAACATAAGAATTCACTTTGTAGAAACAAATAGTTCTGTTAATCGTAGTAGTATTCCGATAATCCGGTAAACAAAACAACTGTGTCAGACGGAATCGCAATGAACGAATGCCAAGGAATGCCCGGTCATCTCTAGTTGTTTGTTGTCAATGTTAATCTTTCCCAAGCACTTGGTGGTTCTTACACAAGATATAAGCATTTGTTATGCAAGGAAGAAATAAGAAATTGAGTGAAAAGCTTTCACTACTCTTGGATGGACTGTCTACACTCTTGTATTCGTACCTTCCATAGCCAGCGGTACCTTCTAATACGTTCACTTGGTTGCGGATTGTTGGGGGAATGCACATCAACTGTATTTATACAGAATGTCGAAATGGTTTCCTTATTTCAGGAAACTCTAGGGACGTTCAAAAGAATCAACTCTTCAGAGAAAAGGCGTTCTGTTTTCCTCCTATACAGGCGGTCGCACCGAGAGTCCCTTTAAAATTATATGCGTAATGAATTGTTAAAATTTTCAGAAATTTTGAAGGTTGGCAAGTTCCAGTACTCTATTTTTATCTGAAAATAATAATAACAATGGACTTCATTTCAATTATATGATTAAAAAAAAATTAAAAATCACAATAAAGGGTGGGCTATCTGAAGTTTGCATTTTGAAGTAGTCTGGCGACACTTCTGTCATTCATGTTTCGACAGAGAGTTAGTTTTTTATTTGACATCGACGAAATGGGTCGATTAACGCTTGAATAAGACTGGAAAATATTACGTACTTCTAGAGTGGTGAATCTTGAATTGAGGATCAATTTATTCATGAAAACTGGATCCTTATTTGATTAAACAAGCACTTACCGTTCTCTTCCAATGAGCACAATTGAAAACATTGCTGCTGTAGCACAGAATGTTGCCGAACATCCATCAATATCAACTCGTCATCGTGCTCAAGGACTGCTTATTTCTCGAACTTCTCTGAGGAACATTATGCATTAAGACCTCGGTATGAAGTCTTACAAAGTTCCATTAGTGCACGAATTGAAGGCTCGCGACCATTGTTTAAAAGTTTTGCAGATAAAAGAGAATATTTTCAACTTTTGACTTGATTGTCATTAACTTTCAATTTATGAATTATACAAGGCAATCCACAAAATAGTAGACTGTTGCTAGTCGTCCGCTAAGCGGATGAATTAAAATAATTAGTCGTCCGGTTTGCGGACGAATATAATCAATTAGTCGTCCGATTATCGGATGAATAAAATTAATTAATCGTCCGCTAAAATGGATATAAGTGTTTATCACAAGATCAGTACCTTGTCATTTTTAACGAGTATTAATTGTTAACACTAAACATTAAATGTTTCATAAGTTTAAACTGTGCATAAACGGCATGTTCAGAAAATCTCTGTATATATATATAAGATAATTTAGTTTTCAATGTAAGATTTTGAAATTGAAATTTTTGCAGTCATTAATTAAAAGGTTAATTAAAAAAAAAGCTGTATCATTCACTCGAGATTTTTTTTTTAAGTCTCCCTTATGTGATGTGATTATGCGTACACATGAAAACGCGACAACAACAGTAAATATACTGTAAACCCGTCATAAGTTTTGTATACTTATAACAAATAACAATTTAATTAAAAACTTTTCACTTAAGTTAAAAATGTATAATGTGTTGACATATAATTCTTGATGGATTGTAACATATACTTGGAAACGAGCGTTAATTTCCAGCTCACAAATATTAAATTTCAAATTTAATTAAATGAAAAACTGTAAAAGTGAATTAAAAAAGAATTAAGTAAGTATTATCTTATTAACTCACCTTACCTTAATTTCCAGTTCACAAATATTAAATTTCGAATTTAATTAAATGAAAAACTGTAAAAGTGAATTAAAAAAGAATTCAGTAAGTATTACCTTATTACTCACCTTAAAAAACATATTATTTGGTATTGACTTTGCTGTTAAAAATAGAAATTTTTCTATGTAAATTTGAAGTAAAATAATATTTTATTTACAGTGGCTTGATTATGGATGTTTGAAGATGAAAAAGAGGATATTTATTCGACAAAAATTATTATTCAGCTGTATTAAAAGAAGTATAATTATCATTGTTAATTAAAAAAAACTTCATTAAACCAAGCTTACAACATGAAACAGGTACAACACGATAATGATTACTTTAATTATATTAAGAATCAATTTTTATTGGAAATATTATTATTTATATTATTTTATTTTAAATAATATTGCTGCAACTTATTCAATACTGGTTTAAAACTTAAATTTAAAATAAATTCAATTTTCTATCATATGGTAAAATAACTTAGTAACTCTGTCGACTTTTGTACTGAGTAGGGACAGTGTACTGATGTTCTTACTCCATTAGATATTGCTATTTCTTTTCAAATAAAAATTCTTAATTAAATAAAAAAACAATAAATTTTAAAATTCATTTCTAAAAAAACGTTTAATTTTATATCATTTTAATGTATTTAAGTGCCAATGTAATTGTTTTTTTTTTTAATAGCGTAGAGGGGGCGACGTGTTGCTCCGGAATTTTCGGACATCTAGCTTTAGCTAGATTTATTTATTTATCGGACGACTAGTAAATTTTATTCATCCGCTAATCGGACGATTAATAAATTTTATTTGTCCGCTAATCGGACGACTAGACACTTTGAAAATAGTATCAAGCGGAACTCCATAGATAAAGCACCTCTAGATTATGCGAATTATCACCATATATTTTATATTATTTTGCGTAATTTTCAGGTATGAGTTTTTAATAGTTATTGCCACTTCTGACAGACATGTGATATGACACTAAACTTTTGAGAGTTGGTTTGTCATTTACGTTTCAAACGTACATCCATGTCGATCAACAAAAACCGAAGTTATGGCTGATTCAAAAGTCAGTGATAATCATTTTATTTTTGAACTAAGTATCAGCCAGTGAGATAGTGAAGGAGCTGAAACATTTAAATGTTAATGGAATTTTTTTAACGTACCATCAAGTATTATAATGGATCTGGCTCTGTCGATCATAAGCCTGGAATTGGTGGACCAACCATCTTGTGCTCCTGAAAATGTTCGTAAAGTGAAGAAGGAACGAAATCTACGCCCAATCGGAAACCAACTGGTAAACTGGTAAAATATATAAGAATATCGCAACGATCCATTCGCCTTGCATTGAAGAAAAAACTTCAAGTTAAGACTAACAAAATACAGTAAGTTCAGGACTTCCATGATAAACATAAGGAAGTTAGTCCCGATAGGATAAAACAGTTGAATGCGATGGCCATACATCATTAGTTGGAAAATTTACTGTTCTCAGATGAGTAAATTTTTCGAAGTGTCTAGTCGTCCGATTAGCGGATGAATTAAAATAATTAGTCGTCCGGTTTGCGGACGAATATAATTAATGACGGTTTTACAACAGTGAGATCTGAAACTATAACCAAAGAAAAATTAAATATACTATCTAACGCTGTGGTCCAACATGCAATTAAAAGAAAAGGAAGACCTAAAGGTACCGATAACACAGTTATGGGATTACCGAAAAAGAAAAAGTTAGCCAATAAAGAAAACAAGATACCATTTAATAAAAAATCCATCGTCGAGAAATGTAAAATTATTTTCAAGTGGTTATTGGTCGATGAAAAAATCATAGAAGATGCCCTTAATGGCAAAAGAGAAATTAATGATTCAGACATACAAATTAATTATAAAAATTTATCTTTTGCTATCATAGATGACACTAATATTAATTTATCGATCATGACTCAATACTTTACTTCTAAAGGTTGGCAAAAAATTATAAAATTGTGCAACAAAAAAAAATCACAAGAATGGCAATGTAAATCCTGTAAATTAGTAGTAGTAAATTAGACAGTGACGACGATGGATTGAAGAAGAATGGAAGAGTTAAAGTAAGCATAGGATGTGATTATTGCTTGGAATGGTACCACTTAAAATGTGCTGGACTTAGAAGACCAAAAGCAAAATTATGGATGTGTAGCGATTGTAAAAGTTAAAAGTTAACACAATTTGATAGTATAAGCTGATTTTTTTTTTTACTGCTTATTATTATTTTTTTCTCTTCAAACCAATTGACTATTTTATGATGGGGATAATTCCTATAAAAATGAAAAACCTTTAAAAAAATAACCTCTAATAAAAATTGATTCTTAATATAATTAAAGTAATCATTATCGTGTTGTACCTGTTTCATGTTGTAAGCTTGGTTTAATGAAGTTTTTGTTAATTAACAATCATAATTATACTTCTTTTAATACGGCTGAATAATAATTTTTGTCGAATAAATATCCTCTTTTTTATCTTCAAACATCCATAATCAAGCCACTGTAAATAAAATATTATTTTACTTCAAATTTACATAGAAAAATTTCCAAATGATATGTTCTGTAAGGTGAGTTAATAAGGTAATACTTACTTAATTCTTTTTTAATTCACTTTTACAGTTTTTCATTCAATCAAATTTGAAATTTAATAGTTGTGAACTGGAAATTAACGCTCGTTTCCAAATATATGTTACAATACACCAAGAATTATATGTCAACACATTTCACATTTTTAACTTAAGTGAAAAGTTTTTAATTAAATTGTTATTTGTTATAAGTATACAAAACTTATGACGGGTTTACAGTATATTTAATGTTGTTGTCGCGTTTTCATGTGTACGCATAATCACATCACATAAGGGAGACTTCAAAAAAAAAATCTCGAATGAATGATACAGCTTTTTTTTTAATTAACCTTTTAATTAATGACTGCAAAAATTTCAATTTCAAAATCTTACATTGAAAAATAAATTATCTTATATATATACAGAGATTTTCTGAACATGCCGTTTATGCACAGTTTAAACTTATGAAACATTTAATGTTTAGTGTTAACAATAACTACTCGTTAAAAATGACAAGGTACTGATCTTGTGATAACAACTATATCCATTTTAGCGGACGATTAATTAATTTTATTCATCCGATAATCGGACGACTAATTAATTATATTCGTCCGCAAACCGGACGACTAAGTATTTTAATTCATCCGCTTAGCGGACGACTAGCAGCAGCCTAAATTTTTACAGTTCCGCAAGTTGTGAACAAACAAAACGATCGTGTTTACTTGAGTGATAATTTTTCTCCCAATCGAGACCATTTGCGAGCATGTCAAACAGTAAAGGTGATGGTTTGCTCAGCAATTATACGAAGTAACTGGTTTTCATACTTGAAGGACTGAAATTTGATTCTCCAATCTATAGACAATGTGCTGGACGGTTCTTTGAAGTCTTGGAAAAGTAAACAATTCAAATCAGAACATTGGATGTTCTGCACCAGCTCACATAGAACAGCAACCCATCCAATGCCTCAATGTTCCAGCCTTCATTGTACCACTTGAACTCCCTGGATTTCTGCATTGGGGGTATTTGGAGAGAAAGGTGGGGGTAAAAACATACGATACAGTGGATGGGCTGCAGGCTGCTCTGAAGCGATCCAAGGAATTTCAACCCATTCTAATGCGATAATTTCTTCGAAAGATTGAAGGAACCAAAATTAAGACAAGTTGTAGAAATTACTATGGTTTAGTACCAATAAATTGATATTTTACACATTTGATTGTGACTCGAGTTTCGGGAATTTACTATCCCATCTTCAGACAACTGAAGACTTAATAATCAGAACAGGGTATTTCTGCATATACAGAGGTGAAAGAGGAAAAAAACAGGTTAAAAAAGAGAGGACGCCCAACAACTATTAGAATATCTCAAAAATTTAGTATTTACATAGATCCGTACAGTCATTAATTATTTTTACATTATTCTTATTGTGAACTTATTTGAAAATTTAAACAGATTCTAAATAATCAAATAACTTTCCTTTTGATTCTGCATGTAAAATTTTAAGTTTATCTATTGTCGGAAGAGGATGGCCGTTTTTTAAACAATGAGTAGCAAAAAAAGAGGTTTGTTTACTTTTCATGAAATTCATTTTATGTTCGTTGAACCTCGTCTTGAAGGAACGTCCCGTTTGTCCTATATATTTGTTACTGCACGTCGAACAAGATAACTCATAAACTACCGACTTATGTATTTTTGGAGTTGGTCCTCTGCCTTAAATAATACGGACGATAGTTTGTTTTGTGTTTCGAAAGCAAAATCAATATCTAAAATATTGAATCGAATCAGTCCTTCCTTGGTGAAAGTCCATATTAAATAATAATTAAATGAGGTTGTAGGGGATTAAACCAAATTTCAATTTCTTGCTGTTAACTATAGATCTTTTTTTAGTGGACTGTATTTATTTAAAGGGCGAAATTTGGACTAAACCTCCACACAATAAATAAGTATCAAATACCCGAGACTTGAGAGAAAATGCTGGGGATGGAAAATAAGTGAAACAAGAAAAGAAAGATGTGAAGGAAAGGGACTCACCTGGTTTCACTGTCTTGTGGGTTTTACACCACATGGGCAATGGTGATATTTGAGAATTCGCCAACTGAATTGTCTTCTTCTACTTAAAACTTACACTTAACTTAAACCTAAATACTAAAGTTTCTTGAACTTGAAAGTCTTTTGTGGATTTTCGATGAATATCGTGCGAATTTTCCGCGTGAGAAATCGATGAACCGTTAAAAATTGTGTGTTCTTCTCGAGATGCAAAGACCAAGTGTGGTAAGAAGGTGGAGGGGTGAGGAAAAGAAGGAATCCGGAAGAGATGGAAATATTGCCGCAAATCCTCTCAAGTCCTTATCTCGAAATTCGAAATCAAACATACCCCCCACCCAAAATAATTATTTTGCGATCGAACCGAGGTATACGCTCTCCAATTCAATCGAAAAAAAATTTTTTATTTTCAGAAAAATAAAGCAAAAAAAAGAATAAACGAGAAAAATTTAATGCACCGTGTGGGACATCATCAATTATTAAACGGCAGTAAAACCACCTTGTTAGTAGGCCTCGTAACGATACCTTTACGAGTATGAATTTCAAGAACTCTTACTACTTCATCTGGGCCCTTACACAATTCCTGGATAATTCCAAGCAGCCATTCGGCCGGAGAAACTCCAAGTTCGTACCACAAAACGACATCACCAACCTTTATGTGAACTGCTCGCGAGAAAAACACACGAACAAGGTTATGTACGTTTTTTCCTGTTTTGCATTTCGCCTGGAATTAAATTTGGTCCAGAAGGGACCACCGACATCCACACCACAATGAGTGAAGCTCCTCGAAGGTTGCACACGAGAGGAGGGAAGATCAGCCATAGGGGGCTGAACAGGAGTCTTATTAGACTTCTTGCTGACGGAATGTAATATGCTCTTTGCAATAGCGATTGATCCAATTTTGGACCCCCATGACCAGAAAACAGATGGAAATGATCGCAGAGTAACGATGCCAAATGAGATTCACGGGGAATCACATAAGGATGTTTCGAGTGATAAGGAAGTTCAGAATTTTTCAGTCTGCCCCCCACCAGCAGAAAACCCGAAGAGTCCAGAAAAGGACAAAGCGATCGAAACTTAGGTGAGCACATTTTCCCCATGTTAAGTAGCACTATTTCCTTTTCCAAATATCGATTCTGAGTAATTCGAATGAAAAACTTCATAGCCTCTCGATATTCCTTCACCGAAATGGGGCCTGAAGTAACAGAAGAGGAAGAATCCTGACGAATCTTCGATTTAAGAGCGCTTAAAAAACGAAATATATAAGAAAATACCCGTTGTGCTCTACTCAATGAGGAGAAGCGTTCCATAATGGCCATGAAGAAATTAGGTTCGACGGAAACCACATAACTAACTTGGGGTATGACCTTTATTTCAGGTATTTCTCCATTGAAAGGAAATGACCATCGAGGCCACTCACAGTATGGATTTTTCAAAAAATCAGGACCGGTCCACCAACATTCGTTACGCCACAGTTGCGATGGCTTAAGACCGCGACTAGCCGGATCAGCGATATTTTGCTCACCCGGTATATAATTCCAGATTGCCTCAGGACACGCCTCCAAAATCTCCAAAAACGATTAGCTACGAAAGTCTTGAGCTTGTAGACAGGTGTTCTGATCCAAGCAAGAGTAGTACTTGAATCAGAAAAGCACAAAATTTTGAAATCTCGAAGAACACTAACAATTGGAAGCAGAGAACGGACAAGTTTGCTCAACAGAACTGCAGAGCCCAACTCCAAGCGATTGACAGTCCAACCTTTCAGAGGAGCGACCTTCGTCTTTGAAGAAAGTAAATTACAAACAACATCATTCTCACACTCAATACGTAAGTATACGACTGCAGCCATACCTAGAATACTTGCATCGCAAAACCCAACAAGTTGAATTTCAGACGGAGTACTAGGGATTATGCAACGTGGAATAGCAATATTCTTCAATATTTGGAATTCCTCCTCTAAGGAGTTCCATAATTCCATTACCTCTGATGGCAACGGCTCATCCCAGTCAATTCTGAGCAACCAAAGGCGCTGGAGAATAACCTTCATCGCGAAAGTAACCGGACTTAAGTAACCATTATAATCATAAATGCGCGCCACACGAGACAAAATGCCCCTTTTTGTGAGAACAGTGGGCGTTGTATCTACAACAAATCTAAAATTGTCCTCGGAAGGATCCCATATCAATCCCAACACCTTTACAGCCGAAGAATCCGAGAAACCAAATTCCTTAGGTTCAAGTGAACAGGCTTCCGAAACGGAAGGATGAGAACTCGCCCACTTACCCAGCTCAAAGCCTCCCAACCGAAGCAGAGCTACACACTCCTTACACAACTCCGATGCCTCGATTTCACTGAAAGCACCAAACAACAGATCGTCCATAAAACAATTAGAGCTCAAAATCTCAGCTGCTCTTGGATATCTGTCACCCTCATCCAAAATGAGTTGTTTAATTGTTCTTTGCGCCAAATACGGACTGCTTGAAATGCCAAAGGTTACGGTTCTCAATTCCCACTCCATTGAAAACCGCCAAAATATATGCTGATACTTACAATCCTCCGGATGAAGAATTATAGCTCGATACATCTGTTTAATATCACAGGTAACCTCGACCGGAAATAACCGAAACTGTGTGACTACGATACCAATATCACTCTGCAATTTAGGTCCCACTAACAGTGTTTCATTAAGACTTTTTCCCGAAGAACCCTTTTCAGCGGGCGAAAACACCACTCTCAATTTGCTCTGTTCCGAATTAGTTTTCAGAACTCCGTGATGAGTCATTACATAATCCGCTTGTTGAGGAGCAGGAATCATATGGCCTTTCTCCAAATAATCCTTCAAATTTTCCACATAAAGTTCATGATATTGAGGATCACGTCTAAATCTGGCCTCCAACTTATAAAGACGATTCAGGGATCTTTGACGATTCGAACCCAAATCAGGACGATAATTATCCCTGAAAGGTAATCTAGTGATATACCTTCCGGTCAAATCCCGTGAAGTCGTTGACGAAAAATATTCTTCACAGAAAATTTCGTCAGGAGATCGTCTCTCCAGCGGAAGTATCACTTCCTCTACCTCCCAAAACTTATTTAATGTGTCGTTGAGTGATTCCGCCTCTACAATAGTGAAAAGAGATCCGATAAGCTGGGATTCCTTCGAAGGAACCGTACCCATGATCACCCATCCCAGTCTGGTTAAAATAGCAGATGGTTGACCCTTAATGTGTTGTGGATTGTCCTGTAAAAGGTCCAGGTAGGACTGTACCCCAAGTAACATATCAATTGATGAAGCGAGCGAAAGCATTAAAAATCTTTTTCGTAAAGCCGGCCGTAAATTTATGGTAGGCAAATCTGAAGTTATCTTATCCACAATAGCCGCATCCAAATGAAATGTCCCCATCCGATGACGAAGTTAGAGAACAGGATATTTTTCCCTTCACAGAGGAGAGCTGAGTACTTCCAACACCCGAGATTGCAATTCCATATTTTCTTTTAGGTATGCCCAGACGTGATGCAAATTGTGCAGTAATGAAATTTACTTGACTGCCAGGATCTAATACAAGTCTGCAATTATGCCAAACCCCCTTAAAATCCCGAATTTTAGCACAAGCTGTTCCTAAAATACAGGTAACATCCGAAGAGAGAAGTGAACAAGTGTTAACTATCTTAACCTCCTTTGTAGAGGAAGAATCCTTCTGTGGTGAACCACTTTCCTGTGCAACACTATCAGAAAAAGAGGATCCACTAGATTCCCTTTGTGTATAGCAAATTAAAGTGTTATCCTTTTTAGTACCACATTTACGACAACGGTTATTTAATTGAGAAGAGGCAATTGAATGCCGTCCTAAGCATGAGTAACACCGTTTGTGAGTTTGTACTAGTCTTTTCCTTTCATCAATCGAAGAATTAAGGAACCGTGGACACCGCGAGAATTTATGTGAACCTTTGCAACATTGACACAATACCTCGAGTTTTTCTTTCATCAAAACCGCAGATTCATCCCTAGTCGTAACAAGCACTTTTTTATGGAACGATATTCTTGAAATCTGGCCCTGCGTATGACTGATGATTTGCTCGGTAGATCTACTAGTAGAAGCACTTGCACTCAATTCATTTATGGCACAACGATCTCGAAGGAAATTAATCAAATCAGAAAAATCAGGAAAATCTTTTTTCAAAAACTTCGTTTCGAAATCTCGACGTGTGTGGTGATCCAAAAGTTTCGAACTCCAAAACAAAAGAATGAATTGTCCCAAATCAGGGATGTCGAGTTTATTCAGACAATTTACATTTGCCTGCAGTGAGTCACATAGTTCCTTCAGTGCATTTCTATTATTCGCCTTTATTTGATTCAACGAAAAAATTTGATTCAGATAATGAGATGCCACTACCCGAACATTAGAGAATTCATTTTTGAGTAATTCATATACTGTCTCATAATTGTTGGGATCAAAGGCTACTGTTTGCACAAGATTCAGAGCCCTACCATCTAAGTATGAAAGTAAATAAGCGAATTTCTCAACATCTGAAAGTCTGGAATTATTATGAATTACTTTGTCGTACAAAACTATAAATCCTGGAAATCCTTCCAGATCGCCACTAAATCTTGGTATTTGAATATGTGGCATAAAACCAAGAGATGATTTGAACGAATCTAAACTGCCAACTGATTCTGCTGACCTATCGTTTACTTTCGATTTATGTTGTTCTCTGACCTCTAGAATTTTATAAGATAAGTCATTAAATGCACTCGCTAATTTCATAGTATCTAAACTTAACTCTTTATTCCGTGACCCCAAAACATCCAATTCAGAGAGCACCACCTCGTATTCCTCTGCTATCTTTTCAACTTGAGCAGACCGAATCATAAAAGAATTCAACGATGAAGGAATACTTTCAATGAGATCATAAGCTTGCTGAAGCTTTAACCACAACCTATCTGCTTTACCCTTCATCTTAGTGATTGCACGCAAATCATCCGCACTGGGAGCCTTAGCTTTAGACGGATCCGTTTCATTTCCCATTTTCAAAAGGAAACTCAAAATTACAAGAAAATATTATAGAATTGGAGAAAGTATTACCCTTTTAATTAGGATGATTAAACCACTAATCATCAACTTGCAGATGCGATCTAACAGTACACCGAAATGAATTTTAAATATCGATTATTATAACACCGAAATTCCCTTGAAAATTTGAATATTTTATGCAGAATAACAAAGAAACCAATAATCTGTGCGAGGTTAATATCTAACGCGCAGATATCCTTATGTGCAATGCGTAAATAAAACTAAAAATTTGCATATGGCGCTGACTGATTATTTCTGAAAAAATGTATGAAATAAACCTAATGTGAATTTTGAAACTCCGAATTTTTTATATTCGGCCCGCTGGACCATTTATGTAGGGGATTAAACCAAATTTCAATTTCTTGCTGTTAACTATAGATCTTTTTTTAGTGGACTGTATTTATTTAAAGGGCGAAATTTGGACTAAACCTCCACACAATAAATAAGTATCAAATACCCGAGACTTGAGAGAAAATGCTGGGGATGGAAAATAAGTGAAACAAGAAAAGAAAGATGTGAAGGAAAGGGACTCACCTGGTTTCACTGTCTTCTGGGTTTTACACCACATGAGCAATGGTGATATTTGAGAATTCGCCAACTGAATTGTCTTCTTCTACTTAAAACTTACACTTAACTTAAACCTAAATACTAAAGTTTCTTGAACTTGAAAGTCTTTTGTGGATTTTCGATGAATATCGTGCGAATTTTCCGCGTGAGAAATCGATGAACCGTTAAAAATTGTGTGTTCTTCTCGAGATGCAAAGACCAAGTGTGGTAAGAAGGTGGAGGGGTGAGGAAAAGAAGGAATCCGGAAGAGATGGAAATATTGCCGCAAATCCTCTCAAGTCCTTATATCGAAATTCGAAATCAAACAGAGGTTATTCTGATTTTCACAAATTTTTGTTGTTATGTTTACAACAATCATTTCGCTATCACAGTAGCATCATCAGGCAAGATTACTTTTTGAATAATTAAGCTTGTTTCCGAAATCCGTTGCTATTTAAATTCCAGCTTATCTGAATATATTTAACAGAGGTGAGTTATTTAAATCTATTTGTTCGTTAAGTTATATTCCAATTTTATTATGTTTATCTCTAGGGATTCTAATAGATTTAAGGCATAACTTTTGCTTTCTATATGTCGAATTTCAAAGTTAAGGTTGAAAGTATGTCCTGTTTCTAACAGATGGTTGGAATATGTAGAATTTGTGAACATTTAAAGAGTTTCCTCGATAAAAAAAGTAATTCTACATATTCCATTTGTTACAAACAGGACATACTTTCTACCATAATTTTGAAGTTCTACATATAGAAAGTAAAAGTTCTATTAGAATCCCTAGAGATAACTAAACATAATAAAATTGGAATATTACTTAACGAACAAATAGATTTAAATAACTCGCCTCTGTTAAATATATTCAGATAAGCTGGAATTTGCAGAGACCCCGTTTTTGGGTTTTAGTGCTCAATAAAAATTTATTGTACTTACTGTAATATAAATAGCAACGGATTTCGGAAACAAGCTTAGTTATTCAAAATGTAATATTGCCTTAGTTAAAACAAATTGTAGAAATTACTATGTTTTACTACCAATAAAAATATATTTTACACATTTTCTAGTGACTCGAGTTTTGGGAAATGAACTATCCCATCATCAGACAACTGAAGACTTAACCGTGGTACAGAGGTATTTAAACAAAAGTGATAAATAATTTAAATATTTCAATAGATAACAACTAATAGTGGTACAGAGGTTTACAAGCGGAACGTGATAAAAACCCGGTTAAAAAAGAAGGGCCTTCTAACAGATATCGAAATGTCGGCAATCGACAAAGAAGGTTATTAAACAGATGGTACCCAAATTCTCAAACAATTTTTTTTTTTTGGGTTACATAGCTCCGTACAGTTATTCATTATTTTAACGTTATTTTGTTGTACATCTCAAATATTTGGATTTACATAGCTCCATACAGTCATTCATTATTTTTTAAATTATTTTTATTGTGAACGAATTTGAAAATGTTAATAATCAAGTTTCTTTTCATTTGAATCTACATGTAAAATTTTCTTAAGATTTTCTTTTGTCGAAAGAAATTACTAATTTCTAAAGAATGAGTTGCAAAAGTTGAATTTTTGTTTACTTTTCATTAAATTAATTTTATGTTCGTTGAAAAAGGTTTTAAACAGATGTTACTTTTTGAATATCCCAAATATTTTCGATGTATAACTCCGTACAGTCATTCATTATTTTGACATAATTGTTATTGTGAATACAACAATAATGTAAAAATAATGAATGACTGTACGGAGCTATGTCAATCGAAAATATTTGAGATATTCAGAAAGTAACATCTGTTTAAAACCTTTTTCAACGAACATAAAATTAATTTAATGAAAACTAAACAAAAATTCAACTTTTGCCACTCATTCTTTAGAAATTAGTAATTCCTTTCGATAAAAGAAAATCTTAAGAAAATTTTACATGTAGGTTCAAATGAAAAGAAACTTGATTATTAAAATTCTCAAATTCGTTCACAATAAAAAAAATTTAAAAAATAATGAATGACTGTATGGAGCTATGTAAATCCAACTATTTGAGATGTACAACAAAATAACGTAAAAATAATGAATAACTGTACGGAGCTATGTAACCCCAAAAAATTATTTGAGATATTTTGGTACCATCTGTTTAATAACTTTCTTTGTCGATTGCCGACATTCCGATATCTGTTAGAAGGCCCCTCTTTCTTAACCGGGTTTTCATCACGTTCCGCTTGTAAACCTCTGTACCACTATTAGGTGTTATCTATTGAAATATTCAAAATATTTATCACTTTTGTTTAAATACCTCTGTACCACTGTTAGGTTTTCAGTTGTCTGATGATGGGGTAGTTCATTTCCCGAAACTCGAGTCACAAGAAAATGTGTAAAATATATTTTTATTGGTAGTAAAACATAGTAATTTCTACAATTTGTTTTAATTATGATCAACTACCAAATAGTAACGGAGAAAACAATTCAGTATGTGTAATATTGCCTGATGATGCTACTGTGATAGCGAAACGATTGTTGTAAACATAACAATAAAAATTTGTGAAAATCAGAATCACCTTATTTAACTATTATTTAATCAATATCTAATTTTGAAAAACTATTATGCTACCGAAGTACGATTATGAAATGAATTTTTTGTTCTTTAGTTTTAATGATGGGATAATTTTGGTTTATAGCTATGTGTAAAATATCAATTAAGCAGTAGTAAAACATAGGATCTGTACAACTTGTTTTCATTATGATCAAATACCAAATAGTAACGCGTGAAACAATTCAGTGTTTAGAAACAAAATTATTTGGAGGTGGTTTGATCGAAAACTGAGGATTCAATTTTCTTTTTTGTCACTCTTTGAGTAATAAATACCAGAAAGAAATCTGGAAAAATATTCATTCGTTTTTTTATTTTTTCTTTAATTGGGGCAAATTTTGTGCCTAACCTATTTGAGATGAAACGAATAAATGGAGCGCTGTACACAAAATGACAAATGACCCTGAAACTCTGCGTAAGTGAAGAAGATTAATATATCAGAGTAAAAATTTTGACAACTCTCTGAGCGGTCAGTTCCTGTTACTTTCTTTAAATAAGGTGAATTCAGTTCGAAAATCCATATATGCGCGATATTCATGTAACCTTATGACATACATTCGACGGATCTTTCAATATTAAAACAAATTTTTAACCGTTATATATGACAAAATTGGATATAAGTGTTAAGTACGCTCTGACTATGAAGATATTTTCGCGCTTATCAATCTGTGGAACGTTTTGGACTTAAGATTCACGCTATGAGCGGGTATTCACATTGACACGTTCAAATTTGATTCCATCTATTTACATTAACTGCACACACTTGCTTTAAGTAGTTTTGGTAATGGTACTAAAAAAATAATTTTCCTTGTGTATTTTACAAAAAAAGGTATTGCCAGTATATGAAAAGGATAACAATTTTTATATTTAAATTTTTGAATTTGTGAACACTCACATTTAAACAAGGAATATAAATTATTTCGATATAACTTTTTGAAGATCAATTATTCAGAAACATAATGGATCAACAAGTATGATTTTGAGTTCAAATATGTGTATGCGGGAAAATAAGTACCAAAAAAATATTTTCTAAGATTGTTGAAAAGATAATTTTGAAATATATGAAGGGATTGAAAAATGCTTCATAATATAATGTTTTCAATGCTAAAATCGGGGACGGAAGATGGGACTCTATTGTGGGACCGTATGGAGTGAGAATGAGAGTGGCGATCCTCTTGTGGAATTCTGTCAGGAGAATAATCTTGTGGTGACAAATACTTTTTTCAACACAATTTACAATACAGTAATCATTCCACAAGAAATGTTAACATCAACATTTATATGCCTGCCGAAAAAAATTTATGCCAAAGAATGTAGCAATTTTCGAACCTTAAGCGTAATTAATAATACGTTGAAAATTTTTCTGAAGATTATATACGCCAGAATACGTGGATGTTCGTGATACTCAGTTTGGTTTTCAAAATGGTGTAGGTACAAGAGAGGCATTGTTTTCTTTCAACTTAACATAAATGGGGGTTAATACTTGATAGAAGGTATATGAAATTGTTTAAATACTTTAATATTTTTAATTGAATTAAAATATTTAAATAATTTCATATACCTCCTATCAGGTATTAACCTCTATTTATGTTATTTTATTCATAATATATAATTATTTGGTTTCCTTAACATTCTTCATACAGATAGTCCTTGTGCTATCATCAAAGGTAAACACAGAATTATTAATTTGTAGTTAACATTACACTCCAGTTGATTTTTTCATTTACCAGAAGTTTTTTAAATTGTTGAAAGGTGAGTAAATATTTGTTGTTGATTGATGTTATATTTTATTGAATATGAATTAATTGAGTACTGACGAAGTAAAGTCTCTCTTAAAACTTGTTTTTCAGTAATGTTTTTACATATCTTGAGATTTTATAGAAAGTAACTCAGTTAGATATCGAATAATATTGAATATTCTAAGTAAGATAGTCTTATGATGAAATTCTTAAGATTATGTTCAACATTTTTGAAAGATATTTGTTTTCATAAGATTGATCAGCAGAAACAGAATTTTGTCTACACAAAGTATTTAATTTATAGGATTTTGGTTAACAATCTTTATTTATTGGATTTTGTCATATCCTTGGGATGTCTTATATTGAATGTTTATTTAATATGTCGTTTGATATATGTGGTACTTATAAGATATTAATTTAATTCAATTCCTGAAGTTTTAATTATTAAATATATTTTTTTGATATTAAATATATAGAAGGCTAATATTAAAATATTTAAATAATTCTTTCAATTTCTTGACTCAGAGATGTCTGGACGTTAATCGGGACACTATGTCTGCTTCATAGACTACAATAAGGCTTTCGATAAGGTAAAACATGACCAACTTATAAATCTTCTCAAGAACAAAAATCTGGGCAGACAAGATCTAAGACTGAGTTCAAATTTATATTACAACCAACGTACCACAGTAAAAATTGAACAAGAAATATCTGAAGAAATGGAAATAAAAAGCAGTATCAGGCAGGGTTGTATACTGTCACCGTATTGTTCAATGGATATCCAGAACAGATTATACAAGAAGCCTCGAAATGTAATACCGCCGGTATAAGGGTCAATGGAGTCTTGGTTAACAATTTTAGATATCCTCACGACGAAGTTATTATAGCCGATAACCTGAAGGATTTGGAGAGGTTATGAACGCCATCTTTAATTGTATTGATAAATATAAACCCTTCCTCAATATCAAAAAAACCAAGTTTATGAAAATTTGTAGATACACCAATACAGATGAAATTCTAACGATTATGGGTCAGTAGGTATGGAGGGTAGAAAAATACACGTACCTGGGAACCCTTACAATTGAAAACATGAACTATACAGCGGAAATAAAGACCAAAATAAGACACGTACGTACGTACAGTTCTTTGTCTTGTTGTTGTTGCATCGAGTAGAGAAAATGTTGTTCAAAATTTATCGATAGTTCGACGAATAAGCTGATGGACGATTATGTAAACCATAAATTTCACTAAGTGCTCTATAAGTTTGGCGAATAGAACACTGATTTTGAAAATAAATTTCAACAATTTGTAACGTTGTCGCGGCATGAGTCTTTCAATGATAATTTTTCAATGCTTACTGAACAGCAATGTCAAAACCACATGACTTCTACCTTCTGTTAAATTACAGTTATCCCTATCCAAAGTTCTATCACTCTCAAGAACACCCGGTGTAATGGTAGATATATTGTTGATCTCATTAAATGTGAAATATTTTTAGCTTGACATAGAAATCAATATTAATCATTTCTGAAGGTTTTTCAGAATATTCGGATTGCTTATAGATATATTTGATTTATTTTCAGAAACAAAACTTACAAATTAATTGAGAAATTAATTTCCACAATAACATTAAAACAATTCTTGCTTTTCTCAACATAATGAAATTGAATCGATTTGAATAAACAATGAAGTTCCTTCTTATAGGCAAACTATAAAGGAATAGAAGAAGAACGTGATTCTACCCATGAAGATCACATGATATGCACCAGAAAAAAACAGGAATGGAGGAACAAAAAGAAATCATTATGAAAATAGGTATTGGTGCACTTTAATCGATTGTTTCTTTTCAGTCTAGCTGCTTTGAAGTATAGTTGTGGGTCTATGAAAACAAATTAAATATTCTGTAGCGTTCTGGTTTCTAGGTCAATCACAAGCAGAATGCATGCAATAATTATGAGGATATACTAGAGGCGAGTTTGAAATACGGAAACATTTTCATGGAGTTAGCCAAGATTATTTGATGATAATTTTATAATCATTACATCACTGTAAAAAATGGCTCATGTAGTACATATATGGAATTATGGTAGAACGGTTTTTCTGAAGAAATGGAAAATCTCATAAAATTAAAAACTACTTGGTTGAAAGGTTCTATTCTTCGCACTTCGATCTCTATATTTGCAAAAAAGAGTGGAAAAATAATGAATTGAACATACCTTCATATAGTTTTTATGCTTTTTGCAGATATCATATAATGAAACAATTTTCAAAAATGAATGGAGCAAGTGCATTTATGAGACCATAAAACCAGACATACTATATTCATTATAAATCACAAAAAAATTATGAATCAATGAATAAAACTGAAGAACCTATCAGGAGTACAAATGAGTTTCCGCCGTTTTATTGTAGATCAGTTCGAAACAAACCTTTGATTATGACTAAATCGGTCAAAGCAAATTTTATTGTTACTTTGTCAAAAGAAGAATATGATCAGAAAATGCACATTTTCAAGAGAAAGAATCTTTCATAGAATTAAAAAGGGATACCACCTCAAGAATTTAACTAATAATGAAAACAATTCCAAAGGCATTCAGATTATTCTAATAAACTGTGATGAATTTGAACTTGTCAATATGAATTCTATCCCCTTCATAATATTAATAATAAATCCATAAAGAGAAGTCAACAATAAGCTCTGTTATATCATATATAAATAGTCTCTTTGCAGAACTAGACTCTAAATTAAAAAAAAAAGATTAAGAAGCAAAGATATGTCAACTCATTGTGTTCACTACAAAACTCAAATAAGCTCCGAAAAAATCTGAAAAATTTTAGATCTCCATTCAACACTTTTCTAGTATCATTTGATGTCGCTTATTTGTTCCGGAGCATACGAAATTCAGAATATATGTATGTATATACAATAGAAAATGTTCTAACAAAGAATAACGTCAATACCATAAAAAACGAAAATCAACCCTTTTCGAGCCTTTCGAGGACGAAAATTATTTTCAATAGAATAAAAATTTTACAAACAGAAAGATAGATTAGCAATGGACTCATATCTCAGCCCACTTATTACGGAAATCTCTATGTCCTTCCTCGATAAAAAATTCTAAAATCCACACACGTGAAGCATATTATATTTTGGTACAGATTTATAGACGACATATTGGTTTGCTTTTGTAGAATACATTAGGAACTAGTAAACACAGTGAAATATATTAATGGATTGAACCTTAAAGTCAAATTCACAATGGAACTACAATCTGATAATAAAATAATTTTTTTAGATTTAACTTTAATTAAAAATAACAATTAGATTTCCATTGATATATTTAGACAATCCACAAGGTCAGATAAAACCATACTCAACTTTTCAATTCATCATAAACTTGCATACCTACACAGCAATGATACATATAGAATGTTCGATTACCCTAAATAATATAACAATGAATAGGAAACAAAATTCAATTGAAACAATCAATTCGAAAGAAAATTATAAATTTCCCCATGAACAGAAAAAAAAACAAATTAAACTTTTGCAAATGATTAGTGGAACTAACATATTTTGGAAAGTGAAAATTCCTCTGATGATTTTGAAGAAGTAGAAAATATGGAATTGTTTTCAGGAATTGAGGAGAGATCAAACACAGAAAAACCGGATGAAAATAATGAAAAAACAAAAGTTGCAGTAGCTAAAATCCAGAAAATAATTGAAGAAAATGTGAATGAAAACAAGGATGGTTTGGATGAATCATCTACAAAAGAAAATGAGCTGATTCAGAAGAAACCGATACCTAATGAAGAAATTTCTTCAAGGGATGCTTCAGTGGGAATAATTTCAGAGAGTGAAGAATCTGAGAATGATTTTGAAGAAGTTGCTGAAATTCCGAGAAAGATTTATCATTTGGGAACTGGAAAGAAGACTTTAATTTTGGGGAATATTTTTTCTAAACGATTCATATCTTCCCCGAATTGGACAATAGTGAAATATAACATCTGGTAGCGAAAGTAGACATCCTGGAATTCATAGAAATATTCAGGCATAAGCTCGTTTTATGTATAAAACTATTGAATGAGCAGACGGACCTTCTCCAAGTTTTGCACAAGCTGAAGCATTCAATGAATACATAACCGTTAAATACAATTCGTTCATTCAGTTAAAAATATAGTAAATAATACGATAAAAAGTAATAGAAAATGAATAAATTTCTTATTCATTCTATCAAGAAAAAACGCTGCACTCGGATACAAACACCTGCTCGAATTTTCGAAGAATGATCCCATCTGACTGAACACCTTAAAGATTTGGCATTATGAATAATTCTCGTGAATTACATTCACGAAACTATGCAAAATAATTTTTTTTTCATTAGCCTCCGTGCTGTTATTGACATCTAAATTCTAAATGTAAACTCGATCGGATTTATACTTTCAAACATATACAAAAAAATAAATTTCAAATGGGAGTAACTCAAGCGTAACTCAGCGGGGATCTGCGGAACGAAAGGAAAGGCTGTCCCCAAAATATGGATAGGGGGCAATTAGGGCCTCCAAATGAATGGGTTGGTTCGCTTTTGAAGCAAACCCCCTCAATCACGTCGGGGTCACCAATGAAGCTCTCGGAGGAAATGCTGAGTTGCGAGGGAGCTTCCACCTCTTAATTCGGTAGACGGCGTTTCGTTCGAAGTCCGCGAATCTGAAACTCATCAGACAGGCATGATGCGCAGCTCTGTCTGTGACGCCAGTGACCATGTGTTCCACTTGAAACGGTGGTCCTCAAACGCTGTATGCCTTGCCCTCTTTGAACTCGGCGGGGACGGTTAATCATGAATCTTTAGACTGGTCGGGTCCTCTATTGATACGCCGGTCAAGCTGGAACAGAGCAAGGCAGGTTTTTGAACGAGGAGCGAAGGAGTTGTGCGCTACATCATTATACGCCTTATTTTTATACACCTAAAAATCGAATTTGATCCCGATCGAATCGGAATTATTAGGAAAAAAATAATTCTTAAAAGTTTTCAAGAGAATTTAAGATCAAATCTGTAGAGGTTTCGAATAATCCATCCTTACCTTTAATATCAGCATGTACAGGCACTCTTTTTCGATTAATCATAAGGCGTTGTGGCAGATTATGTTAGTCACAATGCAGTTAATCATGTCGTATTGTTTAGTGGCTCCTTGGACACCCTGTGTTTTGCGTTTTATCCATTTAATTGACATGTTGCATCCGGATGTGGGTTACTACTACAGACCAAGAATGTTGTTTTATTTATTTTAATGCCCATTTCTTCTACTTCCTCATGAATAGGATTCCCTGGAGACCCCCAAGAATCTCTGATGAAATTACTGTATCATCTGCATTCCTTAGATGATTAACAAGTTCCCCACTAATTTTCATTCCGTATGGTTGATTTTGCAGTGCTTTTAAATAATATATATTGAATAAAGTAGGAGACGAAATAAAACATTGTTTTACTCCTTGTTGTATAGATATTTCTCTGGTAATATTTCCCGATTTTACATTTGCGGTCCTACTCTAGTAAAAATTCTGTATGACACGTGTCTTTGCATTGGTACCTTTACTTTTCAGTACTTTCACTAATTTTAGATACTCACTCTATTGTAAATCCTCTAGAAATCCATGAAACACATTAAAACGTCTTTTTTTCTGTTCACGACACCTTTGAAATAGAACATTTGGGGCAAAGAGCGCCTCTCTAGTACCGTGTGCATTTCTAAAACTGAACTGTGTCTCTTCAAGATCTTCTTCGCACTCAACCCTCACTCTATCGCGAAGTACTTTGAGGAAAATCTTTGAGAGTGTGGTTCATAAGGCTTATTAACCGGTATTCTCAACATGTTCTTGCCTTTTAGTTTTTCGAAATTGCGATAAATAAAAACCTGAGCCAGTAGGAGAGAATAGTTCAAGCACCGTAAACCTTACTTTATTTTTCGTTTATTTTCGTTAATTAATTTAAACGATTCTGCAGGTATTTCATCCGATCCAACAGCTTTTCTACTTTTACTTGTTCGTTTCGCATGTTCCACTTCCATCTTCAGTATTTAGCGTAAGTAAATAACTCAGTAACTCACTATCACCATTTCTGTCATGGTCGGAAAATTATAATATTTCTTTTTTCCATTCTTTTTTAATTTCATCCCTACCAATGATGATCCTGTTGTTATTGTTGACTCATACAAAGGGAGCTTCGTTTTTGAATAACCCGCCTAATTCCTTCACCTTTTTGTGTATGGTAAATTTGTCATGTTTTGTCATTATACTTTCCATTTCCTCGCATCTATTTTTCTTTGGTTATTTCATTTATTTTTTAAATTTTCTTTGAAATTCTCGGTAGTTTTCCTCCTTTGATTTCTCTACGTCGTCTATCATTCTCAAGATATCCTCTGTTATCCATGCTTTGGCATCAATTTTTTTATTCTGTTTTTGAGTTCGTTCCATAATCTGGAATGAATCTGAATCTGGATTTTCTAATTGTTGCTGTTCAAGTATTTTCATTCCGTTATTCAATTCTTTCTAAAAATTTTTTTATTTTAATATCGTGAAAGTTAAGAATTCTGTGTTTCGATTTTGTCGTTGATATCTTTTTAATCGTAGTTTAACATCTGCTAGGAGATATTGGTGGTCCGATCTAACTTCTGCTCCAGGAAATGTTGTAACTCTGTTTTGACATTTCCGAAATGTTTATATTCTTAAGTATATAGTCTTCCTGATTTGTAGGAGTATCAGGGTTGCTTCCATGATCGAATAGGGATTTCCATGTATATGGACGTCCTTTATTAAGCTCATATCAAGTGTTACTAATAATCATTTCGTACTCTTCACAGAATTCATATAGTCTTTTTTCTCAGTCGTTAGCTGGTCCCAGGCCAAACAGTCATACTGCTTGACCACGTTAACGTTTTCTTATTTTTTATAGTTTTGAAGTCGCGTATAATATATGTAATTTCCTGTTTCTTGAACATTTGCAGAAGTACGCAAATTTTTCCATAGAAATTTGTCATTTCATCGTCGTTTTTGTTGTCTGTGGTCGTAGCATACATTGGCAATATGTTAGTTTTAAACGGTTGGTTAGATTGTAGTGAAATAAATCAATGAGAGACTGGTATTAAATTATTTAATCTGTCGATACCCATATACTCTCTTCATTTCTATGATTTTTGTCCATTTGTCCTCTTTGTTGTTACCAGAATAATATAGTATACTGTCATTTTTCTTACAGGTTCCTGGACTCCGATTATCTCAATTCGATGATTCCTGATATATCTATTTTAATTATTTTCATTCCTTTTACAGCATTATCAAGCCTTCCAGACGAGAACAGACTCCTCACATTTCATGTACAGATTCATCCGATTGTCGTATTTGTCGGTTTTTTATATGACAACTTGAGAGGCCGCTTAGTGAGAAACATTTTTTCCTGTCTTGCTAATTTCCACGATTAGAAATATTCTGATTAGATGTTTGCGTAATAACGAATGGTTTGCATCCTTCTCCTGTGGACCATTCTGGTTTATCCGCCTTTTGGGCCGATTTCTCAGTCCAGAATCTAGATGTGGCCGCATCTCTTGTTATCAGAAGAAGTTTACTTATTCCGATAAGCTCGGTCTACAGAGCCCTTTCAGTTTCTAGCAGGGTGAGGCTGAAATTTGACCTGGACACCCCTTTAAGTACTCCTTAGTACTTGTTTTTTCTTCAGGACTCACTACTGAAACAACTTTGAGTATACTACTCTGTCAAGAAAGTACCGGGAATTTTCAACCACGCCACGGATATCGAAGAAAACAATGAGCATCACCTTCATTTTCGAGCGGCTTTGGCGTGGTTTTTTCGGTTTCGGCTCATTTTTTGCCACCCATTCCGATGATTGCTGGCTTGTTTGCATATCGTACTCGTAGACCCAGGTCTCATCACCAGTTATAATGCGTTCCATGAATGTAGAATCGGAATTACAGCGATCCAGCATGTATGAAGCAACCTGTTCGCGATGACGTTTTTGAGGAAAATTCAGGTCTTTCGGTACGAGTCGTGCGGCCACCTTTCTCATGCCCAAAATATCAATCAAAATCGTACGTGCGGACTCGTGGGATATCTTAAGATCATGTGCTATCTCTCTCAAGCTGGTACGACGGTTTTCCAGCACCCTTTCCTTAATTTTATCGACGTTATCTTCGATCGAAGCCGTCGATGGGCGACCACTTCACGACCGTCCTTGAAGGCTCTGTACCACTGATATGCAAGAGTTTTCTATAGAGCATTATCACCAAAGGCCTTTTGCAACATTTTCAATGCATCGGCACACGAAAATTCATTTGCAACACAAAACTTTAAACAAATTCTTTGCTCAACGTAATCACCCATAGTAAAAATCGGCACGCACTCTGACATCGACTGACTTAATCAGCTGTTGCAAACACACTAGTTGACAGAACCCGCTCAAGCTTGGCATAGTAATTAAGGACAGTGGTACCAACCTAGGAAAAAAAAATTTTACCTGCCTCATTGCCCCGCCAGATTTAAATCGATAATTCCCGGTACTTTCTTGACAGAATGTATTTTGATTACTTTATTACTGGTATTGACGCCGATATTGGCGTAAGTAGACAGTCCTACTTAAACTGGTTAATAGCTGAATATTGTGTTAAAATTGTCAAAATTTTCCACACGTTTTAAAAGGATACTTGGAACAGGGGATTAATGTTCACCATTGTCGAAGGGAATAACTACAAACGGTTATATATAAATTTGTCATTTTTAAAACAAATTGTAGAAATTACTATCCCATAATCAGACAGTTGTCTGATGATGGGATAGTAATATATCTTTTTATTGGTAGTAAACCATAGTAATTTCTACAATTTATTTTAATTATGATCAACTACCAAATAGTAACGGATGAAACAATTCAGTATATAAATTTGTCATTTTTTCGTCGCAGTCAGAATTTGGTATTGCTATTTTGATCAGGCCCGAAGTACCATAAATTGACGTGGTCATTTCTGACTGTGACAAAGAAACGCTGAAGTTGGGAATCGGACTATTTGTGGTTATTTTCCTCGAAAATTATAAAACTGAATCCTTTGCTCCACGTTCCTTTTTAATAAGATACGTGAACACTTTTTAGCAATTTTATTCCAAAATATTTAGGCATCTCTTGTCTTGTTCAGTAAATACCGATATTAGTCTATTTATCTATCAGCATCTTACTGTTACGATGAATTTCCGTCAAGTAGAGACCGAAACAATCACGAATCTAATTGCTGATGTAGGAAAATATTCAGTAAGACGAAATAACTCAACATTTATTTACAGAGTCGAAATTTAGGTCAGCTTAAAATAATACAAACCTAAATGTAACTTACATTTTACACGTCGTTCTTACTAATGATCATTTTTCATCTGGCGCAGCAATATTAACCCATAACACAGAAAAGGCAATAAAATTCACAGTAATCACAGCAATGGATTTTGCTTGTATGTTAGCCTTAACACAATATTCTACTACTAACCACCTAAAATAAGATTGCGCACTAGCACCAATATCTGCGTTAATAACTGATGTTACAATATTTTTCTTTTTACCAGGTCTCCATTAACTTTTTCCATCATTAATTTAAAACGGATGCTTTAGATGACATCATTTTGCTCATATATTTTGTCCACAAACTGTTGGTAAAGAAAATCTTTTCAGTTTTGAGTAAAATTCAAGTCTGTTGCAATTTCTTCCCTAAATAATTCTCATTCCGATGATAATAACGATCTTCCTTTCTTTCCAACATTGTTTTCTTCTTTGAATATCAAAACAGATTTAATCTGTTAGTCTTCTACAATTTTAATTTCTGTATTTTCTATGATTTCTGTGTTTAGCATAGAACATAGAGTACCTTGGATATTAGATGTATCTACCTAGTTTTAATTTGCATTCACACAATTTTCGAAAATTGTTTGGTAAGTTCACAAGCTTATTTATTTTTATTTGATTTTATCTTTCAAATGTAAAGTTGAACTGACCTTATATGAATTCTAATTGTTTTTGAGAATGTGCTACATGTTTTTGAGAGTTTTTGAAGTAACTCATTTAAATATTTAAACATATTAAATAAAATATTTTGAATAAATTAGTTTTGGAGAAGTTCTTAAAATTATGTTGGGTATTTTTTGAAGAGATTCAGTTTTCATAAATACAAGACCAGAAACTAAACATTTCTTCAAATGTTTGTTACAAGTAAAGCATATGTACCACGCCTGTCTGACTAGTTCAGGTGCGCATGTTTGGAACGAAACATTCAATATTACTTATTTTTTAATTTTAATTAACAATTTATTTTGTGGGGTTTTTTGATTTCATTTGATATTGTATAATGAATTTAGATTTCATACGTCCATAAAATAAAAACAGTGCTCATTATAAGAACTTGATTTAATTCTAAAAGTATTTTTAAATTTTTTTAAAAATTAAAATTGCAGAAGACTTACAGATTGAATCTATTTTGATATTCAAAGTTTGTAATAATCCTTCTACGAAGTAAAAAAACCGCTTCTTATTATTTTATTATTTCTTCTAATTTACCTTCAAAATCAGCCTACATTTTGAAGTACTCTAGCATCAAAAGATGCACAAACTGAGAGAGTGTCCGTACATGGGCTGCAATCGCTTTCAGATATTGAAGTTCGATCGTGATCTACAGATTTATATGTAACAAAATTTTCCTGAGTTTTTGGATTTCAGAGTTTTTAGAGACTAGGTATCCAATTACAATAGAAAACATGTGAAACCCAATACAGCTCGGAATGAATGTAGATATAAACGGATACGACCTCTGCACCGAATTATAGGAATTTGGAATGCAAGGAATCAAAAGAAAGTTAAAAGATGTCATTAAGGGACTAGAATACGTGAAGGTGGACTTA
Source organism: Megalocaria dilatata (assembly GCA_034642435.1). Classification (NCBI taxonomy): domain Eukaryota; kingdom Metazoa; phylum Arthropoda; class Insecta; order Coleoptera; family Coccinellidae; genus Megalocaria; species Megalocaria dilatata. The sequence continues at coordinate 63,125,883 of CM067857.1, forward strand.
ACGGAACTGACTGAAACAACGGAAAAGGGAAATGGAATTGAACACCTTTCAAACTATGTTCATAATTAAAGTGAAATTCCCAAAAATAAAAGAGTCAGCTAAAGAGTGTCAGTACAAGTAATAAATACACTAAAAAAATCTACAACTGGAACACAATAAACCAACGAATATTGTCTGTAAACATCGATCAAAAGACATAGAACAATTATTGTTGGTGAGTACAATGATGACTCGTGATAACCAGAAAAAGATGACTTCCACATTACATTAAAAAATACTCTACCAGCCATCAGAAACTGAAGAGAATTAGTGGCGCTGGGAGATCTGAATGCCAGAGTGGAAATAATGAATTATAGTAAAATAGTGATAACGTACGGACAAGAAGCACTAACCAATAGTGGACAGAGGCTTTTAGAGACATGTGAACAACATGAAATGAAGATATCAAATGGGTTTTATAACCATGAAGATATACATAAATACACATGGCACCAAGCAAGGGGCTCAAGTCCATAATTGATTATATAATCCTTAAATAAGATACTAAATATCATGCAAAAGACACAACAGTAATCACCTCACCAGAAATCGAACTAAGATACTCGTTAGATAAATATAACTTTGATAGTCTGTATGAATCAAGCATTAGAACTCTATTTCAAAACCGGCTAGATCAACAACTGAATAACCAATATCTGACATTGGAAACAACACGTCTTTATTGATATGAGAATAGGGAAATACTACTCTCATTTGTACACGAGGCCCTCGAGTCATTAAATGACTTTCGTATATCTGTTGGTTTATTTATTTCATTTGACATTATATATTGAGTTTTGATTATATACGTCTATTAAATGTAAGCGGTGCTTATTTTAGACATTAATTTAATTCTAAAAGTTTTTTGAATAAAAATTTTTTTTGAAATTAAAATTGTAGAAGACAAACATATTTTAATTTGTTTTGATATTCAAATTTTATAACCTACTTAAGGTAAACAAAGCAGTTGAATTGAATTCTAAAAATTACAATGATGAAGAAGAAATAATTTACGAGAAATATCAACACATGGAAGCAATGCTTGACACAATGGAACAGGAGACCAGGAAGAACAGTATCGGTATTTTTAATTTTGAAGAAAAACACAAAGACATTATAAGAAGCGGAGTTTTGAAACTCATCAACTCCGAAATGCTCATAAACTTACATCAAAATGATATAGAGATATGCTATCGCATTGGTAAAAACATGGAGAAATCCAGAGGTATCTAATGAAGTTCAAGAAAATTGAAATGAAAGATGAGATATATAAAGAAAGAAAATGCTTAAGGGTACTGGTGTAGTTATACGTGAGAATTTTACTAAGTTGAGATTGCAATTGATGGCGAATGCTGTTGAGAGTACGTCCCTGAAAAGTGTTTGGACTGAATCTGGAAAAATATTGGTTAATATCAACGATAAAATAACTGTCATTACATTGCGCCAAGGTTTTGGAAAATTTTTTTGTTACACACAAGATGAAAATTCCAAACCTGATGCGTAAATTTTCTTGTATGTGTTTTTTTCCCTTTTCGAATATTTCCGATTGCACAAGAATAAAATAATTTTATAAATAAATTTGCAGTGGAGTCATGATTATGGGATATTGTTATTGAATGTTTTTGAACTTGCCTGGGGCGGAGAGTGGCTAAAATTTTATACTCTTTTTGTGTTTTAGGGCAGCTAATTAATTGTATTTATATTATTTTTTTTCCCTTGGAGGTTTGAATACTATGATAGAATTTTTGGATGAACTGGAGAGTAATGTGGAGAGGGAGACGACTATTTGTGGAGACCTGAGGATAGAGGGTAGGGAACTGAGTAACATGGTGCATATGAATATAAGGAGTTTAAAAAAAAAATTGATGAATTTCTTTTGTATTTAGCATCGGCCGGAGTTGAATCTCTGGATATAATAGTCCTCTCTGATACATCGCGTGTTGAGTGTGCGGATGACTTCAAATTACCTAATTTCGATATAATATATAATGAATCTTATTTCAACCAAAACGATGGAGTTCCTGTTTACGTAAAAAGTTCGATTGGGTATACATTCTGTCAAGAAAGTACCGGGAATTATCGATTTAAATCTGGCGGGGCAATGAGGCAGGTAAAATTTTTTTTTTCTAGGTTGGTACCACTGTCCTTAATTACTATGCCAAGCCTGAGCGGGATCTGTCTAGTGTGTTTGCAATAGCTGATTAAGTCAGTCGATGTCAGAGTGCGTGCCGATTTTTACTATGGGTGATTACGTTGAGCAAAGAATTTGTTTAAAGTTTTGTGTTGCAAATGAATTTTCGTGTGCCGATGCATTGAAAATGTTGCAAAAGGCCTTTGGTGATAATGCTCTATCGAAAACTCGTGCATATCAGTGGTACAGAGCCTTCAAGGACGGTCGTGAAGTGGTCGAAGACTTGCGAAGATAACGTCGATAAAATTAAGGAAAGGGTTGAGAGAGATAGCACATGATCTTAAGATATCCCACGAGTCCGCACGTACGATTTTGATTGATATTTTGGGCATGAGAAAGGTGGCCGCACGACTCGTACCGAAAAACCTGAATTTTCTTCAAAAACGTCATCGCGAACAGGTTGCTTCAGACATGCTGGATCGCTGTAATTCCGATTCTACATTCATGGAACGCATTATAACTGGTGATGAGACCTGGGTCTACGAGTACGATATGCAAACAAGCCAGCAATCATCGGAATGGGTGGCAAAAAATGAGCCCAAAACGGAAAAAACCACGCCAAAGCCGCTCGAAAATGAAAGTGATGCTCATTGTTTTCTTCGATATCCGTGGCGTGGTGCACTACGAATTCGTTCCAGAGGGTCAGACGGTAAACAAGGAGTATTACCTAGGCGTTATGAAACGTTTGCGTGAACGTATCCGTAAGAAGCGGCCAAATTTGTGGGCGAACAACTCATAGATTTTGCTTGACGATAACGCGCCTTTTCACCGAGCTACGATTGTGACTGACTTTCTCGCCAAAAACTCAACAAACGTGCTTCAGCAACCACCGTATTCGCCGGATTTGGCTCCCTGCGACTTTTTCCTCTTCCCAAAACTAAAATTGCCCCTTCGTGGCACCCGTTTTGAGTCGATTGAAGCCATAAAACAAAATTCGGCGCGAGAGCTAAAGTCCATCCCGGAAAGCGCCTATAAAAAATGTTTCGATAATTGGAAGTGCCGTTGGCATAGATGTATTGGAGCAAATGGAGCCTATTTTGAAGGCGACCCAATAAATTTTGACGATTAAATGTGAAAATGTTGTTTTAATTGAAAATTCCCAATACTTTCTTGACTGAGTAAGTACAGCTTCCATCCATCGTCTGAGTGAAATCAATCTTCTTGAAATTGAGTTTAAAATAAATAATAGGTCGTATGGTTTGACAGCGTATTATTGACCCCCTTCAACTGATTTCAATAAATTTATTACTGACATGAATGACTATTGGGTGGCACAGGGTGGTTCTGAGGTCAGTGTTTTCATGAATGATGTCAACATAAATCTTTTAAATCCATCTGATATAAATATTACCAAATATATTTCCATGATGGAAGAACAGGGATATTTTTCATATATTGTTAAACCATCTAGAATAACGCCAACATATTCCACTTCAATTGGCCACATATTTATTAAAGCAGAAGAAAACTTTGAATAAACTTAATATTAGTACATATTTAATAACTTCGACTTTAACGGATCACTACACCCTGCTACTATCTATAATCAATAAAGATTCGAGAGAATTAACCAGTTTGCAAACTAAAGTTAAATCACGTGGTTGTTTAGATAGGTTGAAGTTCAAAAAACTGTTAACAAACGAAAAGTGGGAGGATGTGTTGTGCTGCGAAAACGGTGATTCAGATTATATCAATTTCATGTCGAAAATTTCGAAATATTTTAAGGAATGCTCATATTTAGAACGCAGAAAAAATCTGACACCAAACTAAAACCCTGGATGACACAGGTACTATTAAATTCTATAAAACATAGACCATTAAAAAAAGGAATTTGGAGTGTTTAAAAATGAATTGTGGGAGAAATATAGGAATTACAACAAATTTCCCAGTGGTCTCATAATGGAAACAAAGAACAATTATTACAAAAATAAAATAAAACAGGCGAAACATAATTATAAGAATATCTGGCAACAAATAAATGAGATTAACGGTGTGGGTGGCAGGAATGTATATAATTCATAATAAGGGAGAGTGTATAACATCAAATAAGGAAAAAGCTGATTATTTCAACAATTTTTTTGTTTCCATTGGGTACGAGATGGCTGGCAGATAAACACTCCAGAAATTCCGGACATTGGCGAAGAGAATTCTCGGGTTCAGGAAACGCTATTTCTTCATCCAGTGGATGTCAATGAGCTGATAGCGGTTATATCTAGCCTAAAGAATAATTGTTCTCCCGGACCAGATGGTATACCAGCTGACCTAAAAAACAATTTCACCTATTTTTCTTGCCGCCTTTGCGTCATGTAGTCAATTTGTGTTTGTCGAATGGTTCGATTTCAGACTCATTCAAACAGAGTGGTGATGCAAAGTTCATTACTAACTATAGGCCTATAACAATCATAAACAACTTCACAAAAATATTTGAAAAATGGCTGGAAAACAGACATGTACATTTTCTAGAAAAACATAACATTACGGCTTAGGGACAGTTTGGATTTACAGAGAACTAGTTTACTGAGGGTGCCGTCAATGGGTTGGTTGGTAATATAGTGGAGGGGTGTGATCGACAAAAAAAGTGTATGACAGTGTTCCTAGACCTAGCTAAAGCATTTGATACTGTCAATCACGAGAGATTACTGCGGAAAATGGAGTGCGTGGGAGTGAAAGGAGTTTCTTTGAAAATCTTTTCAAATTACCTTACAGGTAGAAATCAAAGAGTAAGAGTTCATGATACATTCAGTGACTTGTCACCTATGACAATCGTCATTCCGCAGGGAACAGTAATTCCACCCATTTTGTTTTTACTATATATCAACCATATATTTAACATTAAAAATATCAAAGCGCTCATAACATCATATGCGGATGACACGGCATTGCTTTTTTTGGATGATTCATGGGACAGGGTTTATAAAAAGGCAGAAGATTGTTTGAGAGTAATTTTTATTTGGTTGAGCAGTAATCTGTTGAATCTCAATATAAGTAAAACCAAATTTATGACCTTTTCCTTAACAATAAAAGACCAACCAACGAAGGAAACAATATGTATTCATCAGTGGCATTGTGACTCAATTTCTTACTGTTGTTGTCCTGTAGTAGATAGAATAAACTCGGTTAAATATTTGGGATTTGTGGTTGATCGGTTCCTTCGTTAGGATATACATATTGAATACTTGGTAAAAAGATTAAGAAAACTTTCTTATGAATTCTATCAAATATATCACTATATTAACATATTGCACAGGAAACTTCTGTTGATCGTGTATGACTCACTGGTGGAATCTGTTATCAGATATTGAATAAGTGTATGGGGTGGTTTGTGTGAGACTCACGACATAGTTTGGATATTACTCAAAACTCATTCATAAAAATTATTATTTCCCCCAAAAAGTCTTCTTGAAGAATCCATGCTGTTAGAAGTAAGAAAGCTATTTGTGTACCGTTGTCTTTTGTGGGTCATGAAGTTACCTTTGTCGCTCAGAATAAGTTCTAATGTAACTCGCGCGGGCCTCAATAACCCAATGATTGTACCATTATATAGAAAAACTCACTCACAACGTTTCATAACATATTTACGCTCTAAATTTATCAACGTGTTACCGATGTTTTATTTTATATCATTAGATATCTATCATTTTATTTAATATTAATATCTGAATGAAGTCACATAACACAAGCTTAGCTTAGGTGTCTCATTCAGAAAAAATATCCACGTTATTGCCTGAATAAATTTTATTTGATTTGATTTGGTTACCCAATGTCCACTTCACCAGCGAAAACCCCTACTTCAATCCTTCTTATTCCCTAACTTGCTTCATCACAGAATACGGCCCCTTCAGGGCAACCCTAAGAAAACACCAGCACATGTCTTGCTCGAATGTAGCGAATACGATACATAGCGTCCGCTTGGCATCCAAACCTGCCAACCTAATCCTTGTTGATTATCCGAGTGGCTATTAAATAAACACTTTCCAGTTTCTTCTACTTCTAAATCAACTGTTAAATCTATGTACCCAAAAACAAAAAAGTGAATAATTCTTTTTTCCCACTATGTTTCAGAAAAACCTTTTTCAAGTGGTTCACGAAGATGTCATACGAATAATAATATTAATTTTAATATTTTTCAGTCATGTCTAGGTATCTGCTGGGGCCTACAAGCCAGAGCAGAACCCTCTCATTTTTCTATTACTAATCATATCATCGCTTACAGCTTTCTGGTTGTCCGCTGGGGCTGAACAAGTCTGAGCGGAAACCCGGGACTACTATGATGGTATAAGTACATTTAACATTGGCTAGGAGCTCTGCTTATATGCTAATAAGTATTACTCTAAATATGCACCCCTAAAGTCCCCCCTCATTTGTCTCTGTACCTTGACGTGGTGAGAATGCTTTTCTTGACTGAGATCTTAGTTTCATTTCGATAAAATGGAGGATTAAGTATCGAAGCCTAAAACAGATACTTTCTGGCCGTTTCACTGGACCAGTGTGGTGGAAAGTTCATCCTACTGGGGCCCTAGTTTCACTGCAAAGGTGAAATGGAGGGCTGAGTTGCGTTGTCTAACACAGTGACAAGGGTGTCTGTTGCAGCACAGGGTTTACACCCTTAAAACTAGCGTTTTTCTACCCTATTGCAGTGAATCTCCAGATTTTTCTGTCCAATGGCCGAGTGCGTTATGTATATACTGCGCTACCTCAGTAGAGTGGATCGGCCCTCGGTAAGTATTCGTACGACCTGACCACCCAATTTGGCGTTGGACTCGAGGGGGTAGTGGTTTCATGATTCAGGATTTCTCGAGAAGTGCTTCAGGGTTTAGCGGGACTTGACGGTTCGACCGGCCTCTTTCTGATTCAGGATTGATTGCCAAAGGTTTCTGGGTTTTGAATTGAAAGACTTCACAAGAGTTCGTGGTTATTGAAGTACAAGCCGGATTGACGGTGCTCGTGCCAGGTTCAATTGATGCATCGATTTTCCTGTTTTTGAGGGTCTGTGTTCGGGTAGGTGGAAATAACGAGCCGCTTTAGCGTGTGAGTTGCGTTTCAAACAACTCGGGTACTGACACTGCAGAGCCAGTAGCGGTAGATAGTGCTTTGCTGCTACCAATCACGGTGAAGGTTCTCTAACTCAAGCTGAAACTGGAAGCGTGGAGGGTGCAATTCTTCTGAGTGGTTCTTGCTTAGGCCATGATGGGACGTACCCTTATCATACAACTTGCTTTTGGGTAGATTGTGGAGACTGCGGAGTAGTTACCTGGTGAAAGAGCCACGTTCATATGCCAGTTACTCAACCCAGTATAATTTACGATGTAACGCTGAACTTACCTCAATCGATAGAAGATGGGGCTAAGACAAGTTGAGAGAAGAGAAGATCCACAAGTCGTTATCAACAAGATCAGTACCGAAGTCAAGGATATCCGGAACAAATACAAAAAGACAATAAGAACTGCTAAACTTGACAACTAGCAGTAGATTGTCAAGAAAAAAGCACAAAAGTCCCCATGGTCGGTGGCTTACAAAGTGGTAACTGATAAACTTTCAGACTCACCAACACTAAGCTCAGTAAAAACCCCTAACGGGGTCTATACGAATACCTGGCGGGAAACCACAAAGGCAATAGTGGAACGCCTCATCCCGCCAGGCAAAGAAAGTGACGACCCCACCACCGCTCAATCAGCAGTGCGGGCTGAAAACCAGATGGTGCTATGAGATCTATCATAAAGCGTTAATTCCTTCGAAGAATGGGAAATCCAAAACGCATTAGGTAATATGCGCAAAAATTGTGCACCAGGTCCTCATAGAATTCCAGGATTTCTAATTCGAAGAGTCTGGACTTCACACCCAGACTCTCAAATGGTTGTACAATTCCTGTCGTCGGCTTTCATATTCTCCTAAGGCTTGGAAAACAGGAAAGATATGTCTTCTTCTGAAGAACAAAAACAAAAAGCTGAATGATCCAAAGTCATACTGACAGGTATGATATGGGAGAACAACTAGAGAGATTAATATTGGCAAGAATTACTCCACTGTATTCGGCCTCTAGCCAAGAGTCGGAAAAAAAGTACGGCAACCGCACAGGAAAATGCACTGAGGATGCTGTTAGGAGGGTAGTCGACTTTGCTCGTAGCTCAGAAAAGCGGTATACCGCTGACCTGTTTGCGAACATTGACGAGGCTTTTGATTATATATGCTGGCCTTCCATTCAGCGCAGATTCCGATCTGCTTTACCGCACTCTGCATACTACGGGAACATTTGCTCATACCATTCGTACAGATCCATCTCCTTCTCACAGGGTGGCTGCTGGTATAATAGGAGCTCAAATAGGGGATGTCCTCAGGGATCGGTCTTAGTTCTCTTCCTCTGAAACCCTCTCCTAGATGAATTATTGGCTCTTCCTCCCACGGAATGTGGGGAGAGTTTGGCATAAGATGATGACCTGGCTCTACTAGTCAGTGAAGGCAGACGGAAAGGTTCAGAAAAAAACCTGCAGAAATTTATAGATCAAATACAATATATGGCTTTCAGGAAACAAACTCTCACGGTCACTCAAACTACTCACCTGGGGGTCGTACTCGATATTTGCCTCACGTTCTTGCCGCATATCAAATACCTTCGGGACAAGGTAGATGGGCTGAACATGAAATTCAGAAGACTGAACAAAATACTCGAGGACGCAAGAAAGACGTCTATACAAGCATATTATGACGCAATATTCATTCCGGTTGTCCTCTATTGCTCGTCAGTGTGGATCCACCGAAAGTATAATAAACAATTTTGCCGAAACTTATCGACATGCCATAGGTCTATATTATTAATCATAAGTAATGCATGCCGCATTGTTTCTATCCCAGCATTGGAGGTACTGACAGAAAAAAGTTTCACTAGGCTTAATTGCAGAATATTTATCTGCCGAATACCACTTCCGACGCTCTAAAGAATACACCTATCTCCCTAGATACAAGGGTAAGCTATTCGGATCACAGACGGATCTGTAAAATTGCGAAACGAATAATGCGAACAACCTAGAGAATCTATGGGAAATGCTCATTCATTCCTGGCAAGAGAGCTGAGATTAATGTTCCACTGTTAGAACCAATCATGAATAGCGGCCGAAGGTAGATTTTGCAACCGAAATTACATACTTTCGACCAAGCTACTCTCTCACGTGCTTCATTACTGGCCATGGCTCATTTCGGGCAAACCTATGCAGACTCAATCTCTTTCCCATCGCATCCTGTGAATGCGGGGAAGAGAGTGAAATATCAAAACATACACTGTTTTACTGTTCTATACACAGCTCGACGAGGCCCCTAGGTTTGGCTCGACAAGCCACGAGCCCGAATGATCTAATCAGATCAAAAACTAATCGTACGAAAAATAATCAGAATGGGTTGAATAGTTTCGATGCTGCAGCCGTTTGAAATTTTTCCTGCCTCGCGAAACACACCGTATCTCGGAACAAAAGCCCAGAAACTATTTTCAATGCTATTTTCTAACTTGATCAATCATCTTTTTTCTAGCCCAGATCGTTGTTACACTGGTCATTATACACTCTGTATAAGACTCTGTTATTAGAAGATCCATTTTTAGATCGCCCTTTTGAGTTTTGGTGGTATGTTAAAAAGGCAATGAGTCCTCAAACACAGAAAAATCTTGCTAGGGACTCACAAAACGAAATAATTGGGAAACTTTGCTTTAGGTGAATTATTCAGTATAATTTTGAATCGTTTGCGTTGCTTGAAGCTGCTATGCAATGGAATAACATATTGAACAATAATAACATCTAATTGAATTGTATATCAAGTATTCATCATTATTTGAAACGCATAAAACTCAAGTTTCATAATTGGTGGAACAAAGATTCCTTATATAAATTGTTAACCTCGTTTCGTCAATTATGGAATGAGGAATCAGACCATCAAGGATCATTTCTATATAACACAATAAATTAGTATTAACAGTTGCTTTTGGCTTAATGATTCAATCGTAAGTACCCGTACAAAAATATACATTATTTTTTAAGAAAGAACAGGTAATTGATCACTTCAAAATCCCGTTCAATGGGATCGCCTCAATCTTTTTTGTCGCTTGGTTGGCACAAATTTTTTCTACACTCACATGAATTTTAGGTTAATTACATCACTTTACTTAACCATTTCATATCAAGTGTGATTCGCTGTTTTGAAATTCGAATTTATCCAAACCATGCATATAATGTGCATTCAAAAACGGTCGAGATGGAGTGGGCAATTTGCCTTGCACTGGCCAACTATCAAAGTCTTCAACTGAAATTAACATTAATAAAATGAAAATCAAGGTGACGGAAAATCGTCATTAAAGTCTGGGGGAGATACCCGCTGAATTTTTTGTGTTTGAATTTGTATCGTTTTAAACTGTTTGTTCAAACTCGAAAGGCGTTGCAACTTCGACTAGTACCGAAACACCTGAGTCACACGGCAATCTTGTGAACGAATTTCTGGCCGAAAACTTAGTAAATCCTATCGGTAAGCCACCATTTCCTTAATGTTGCCTTGGAAAACTTTCTTCTATTTTCAATTCTCAAATTTACGGTTTTATGTATTTGTTTTCAGGCGATAAAAGAGAATTCGCCCCGAGACTGAAATCGATTCCTGAAAATGCGTTGAAAAATGGTTTGGTCGGATTATTCGTGGGAGTTTGTGTATTATTTCGGAATGAGCTTATTTTGAAGGCCATGCAATTATTTAGAAGCAATAAACTTACTGTATCACGTTTCGATAGATACATCCAATCGAAGTATATATTTAGCAGTATGTGAATTTGTTTAGAGAGAGAGAATAAAGGAAAGCTCTGAAGAAAAACCAAGATTACTTTAATGAATTAAGCCAACACCGAGCTAGCACGGCTACAAAAAAGCAGCAGAAATAATATGCATTTGGTAATTAATAAAACGAATAGCTTTGATGACAGCACATAGTATTTTAAGGGCTATAGGAAAATTCAGTGTTCAGTGGTTGTAAGACGAAGAAGTGAGGATGGAACAGAATATTTGTTAATTGCATATTATAGCAAAATAGTTCAATACAAAATTGAACGAGACTTATCTAGTGAAGGGTTTTTCAATAAAAGGTTTCATTTTTATATTAAAAAAAATGAGTATATTTTGGGCAAAATCAATGGATGTTTATTTCTATATAATGAAGAAGGTGCAAAACAATATCAGTCGAATGGCCGCCATGGCTAAGTTTGCAGCAACATATCCTTTTCATGAAATTTTCCATCATCAATTCACACCATTGCTGCTGAAAATAATCATCGTCCACATCAATATCTTCTAACTCCGGCCATAAAAAAATTATCAATCATAGCTCGGTAGCGCAATCCAAACACCGTCTATTAAATATAAGCAGTGCTTATAAGATATTAAATTCTAAAAGTTTTTGAACAAGCTTTTTCGAAATTAAAATTGTAGAAAACTAACAGATTAAATCTGTTTTGATATTCAAAGTTTGTAATAATCCTTCAATCAAGGAAAAAACTGCTTCTGATTATTTTATTTTATATATATATTATTTAAATATTTCGATATTAGCCTTCTTGATATTATATTTAATTTAAAAAAATTATATTTAGTAATTATAACTTCAGGAATTGAATTAAATTAATGTCATATAAGTACCACTTATATAAAATAAACATTCATTTTAAGGCATCCAAATGATATAACAAAATCCAATAAATAAAAATTAAATTAAATTACGACTTATATCCAAGGACATCAAACATTCATTATAAGACATCCAAATGATATAACCAAATCCAATAAATAAAAATTGTTAACCAAAATCCTATAAATTAAACATTTTGAGTAGATAAATTTTTTTTTCTACTTATCAATCTTATGGAAACAGATATCTTTCAAAAATGTTTAACATAATCTTAAGAATTTCATCATAAAACTATCCTACTTAGATTATTCAATATTATTGGATACCTAACCAAGTTACTTCCTATAAAATCTCAAGATATGTAAAAACATTACTGAAAAACAAGTTTTAAGAGAGACTTTGCTTCGTCAGTACTCGATTAATTCATATTCAATAAAACATAACATCAATCAACAACAAATATTTACTCATTCATAATATATAATTATTTGGTTTCCTTAACATTCTTTATACTGATAATCCTTGTGCTATAACAGAGGCCGTTAAATTACCTCTCAATCTTTTATATCAATGGTAAACCACAGAATTAATAAATATAATAGAAAAGGGCTTTTTACATGATAGAAAAAATATAACAAAATTTGAATATCAAAACAGATTTAATCTGTTAGTCTTCTACAAATTTACTTTCAAAAAACGTTTAGAATTAAATTAATGTCTACAATAAGCACCGCTTATATTTAATAGACGTGTATAATCAAAACGCAATATATAATCTCAAACGGAATAAATAAACCAACAGATATAAAAAAGTCATTAAAATTAATAAATAAATATTTAAAGGAGACCGAATTTTGTTTCTGATCTTACCATTAAGAACACCAATTGCCTTTCAAAAACATGAACACAACTTAAGGACTTCTCAAAAAATATAATTTATTTGAAATATTTAATATATTTAAATATTCAAATAACTTAATTCAAAAATCTCTCAAAACATGCACTATATCTTAAAAAAAATATTATAATTCTGGTAATCTCTTCATCAGCCCTAAATAATATTCCAAATATCAAAATCAAATAACTGTCACTATATCTCACCTCCACGTGTTTAACAGGATCAGTTGCTTTAAATATATTCAAATATAAGCGGTGCCCATTGTAGACATTAATTTAATTCTAAAAGTTTTTTGAATAAAATTATTTTTTAAATTAAAATTGTAGAAGACTAACAGATTAAATCTGTTTTCATATTCAAATTTTGTTATATTTCTTCTATCAAGTAAAAGCCTTTTTCTATTTTATTTTATATATAATATATAATTATTTTTAGGCTTTATTAAATCTCATTATGGAATGTCAATGGTTTGAAGATAAGCTTATAACACCTTACACTTTTCTGTGATTTTGTTAAGAACATATCTTGAATTTTAAAGTTAGTCTGTTTAAAACAATTGATCCTGTTAAAGACGTGGAGGTGAGATATAGTGATAGTTATTTGATTCTGATATTTGGAATATTATTTAGGGCCGATGAAGAGATTACCAGAATTATAATTGTTTTTTGAAGATATAGTGCATGTTTTGAGAGATTTTTGAATTAACTTATCTGAATATTTCAATATATTAAATATTTCAAATAAAATATATTTATTGAGAAGTCCTTAAGTTGTGTTCATGTTTTTGAAAGGCAATTGGTGTTCTTTATGGTGAGATCAGAAACAAAATTTTGTCTCTTTCAAATATTTATTATTGATTTTAATGACTTCCTTTTATATCTGTTGGTTTATTTATTCTATTTGACATTATATATTGAGTTTTGATTATTATTATATTATACATCTATTAAATATAAGCGGTGCTTATTGTAGAAATTAATTTAATTCTAAAAGTTTTTGAATGAAAATTTTTTTAAATTAAAAGTGTAGAAGACTAACAGATTAAATCTGTTTTGATATTCAAATCACAGAATTATTTATTTGAGTTAATATTACACTCCATTTAAATTTTTCAGTATTCATTTACCAGAAGCTTTCTGAATTGTTAAAAGGTGAGTAAATATTTGTTGTTGATTGATGTTATATTCTATTGAATATGAATTAATTGAGTACTGACGAAGCAGAGTCTCTCTTAGAACTTGATTTTTAGTAATGTTTTCACATATTAAAAAAAATGTGTCTGAGACAGTTATTTATTTCCACAAAAATGTTTGTACCACTACAACAATTGTTTCACCACGATATGGCTTCTTCAGGTATTACATTGTACTGTATGATGGTATTCAGTGTAACCGGGTTTAAATACATTTTTAGGTACTTGACCAAATAATGGAAGCACAAGTCATAAAAACTCTAGGTGTTTATTGGAGTTTGCTGCTAAAAATGCCATTATTCAGTAATGGAGAATGATCAACATCTGTTTGTTCGTTCAAAAAGATTTTACGGGCATTATACCTGTTGATTTCAAGAAATTCTAAAAGTGTTAATCTAGAATGTATAACTAATAAGTATAATGCCCGTAAAATCCTTTTGAACGAACAAACAGATATTGATCATTCTCCATTACTGAATATTTTTCCTTAATGGCATTTTTAGCGGCAAACTCCAATAAAACCTAGAGTTTTTATGACTCGTGCTTCCATTATTTGGTCACATGGTCACGTACCTAAAAATGTATTTAAACTCGGTTACACTGAATACCATCAGACAGTACAATGTAATACCTGAAGTAGCCACATCGTGGTGAAACAATTATTGTAGTAGTACAAACATTTTTGTGGAAATGAATTACTGTCTCATACACATTTTTTTAATTAAAATGAGTATCGAATAAGATTGAATATTCTATGTAAGATAGTTTTATGATGTAATTCTTGAGATAATATTAAACATTTTTGAAAGATATCTGTTTTCATAAGATTGATAATCAAAAAAAAAATTGTATCTACTCAAAATGTTTAATTTATAGGATTTTGGTTAAAAATTTTTATTTATTGGATTCTGTTATATAATTTGGATGTCTTATGATGAATGTTTGATGTCGTTTGATATAAGTGGTAATTTAATTTAATTCCTGAAGTTATAATTAATAAATATAATTGTTTGAAATTAAATATGTAGAAGGCTAATATTAAAATATTTAAATAATTTTATATACCTTCTATCAAGTATTAACCTCTATATATTTTATATAATATATAATTAAATTAAATTTTTAAATAAAAAATTCATTATACAAATATCAAGTGGTTTAACTAAGACCATAAAGTGCCTTACAAACTTTGTGTTATATTTGTGGTGAGCATAGAACATGGAGTACCTTGGATTTTAAATGTATCTAGTTTTAATCTTGATCAAACAGAGATTTCACGTGGTCGTATGGGTAAGTTTATTTATTGTTAATTGATTTTATCTTTTGAACGTGAAGTTAAACTTACCTTATCTGAATTCTAATTATTTTTTGAGGATGTGCTACATATTTCTAGAGTTTTCGAAGTAACTCATTTAAATATTTAAATATATTAAATATTTCAAATAGATTAGTTTTGGAGGAGTTCTTGAAATTATGTTATATATTTTTGAAAAATATATAGTTTTCATAAATATAAGATCAGAAACAAAACATTTTGTCAGAGGTAAAGCTGGGTTACCGCCTGTCTGAAAAGTTCAGTTGCGCATGCTTGGAACGAAACATTCAAAAATTTATTTATTTATTAATTTTAATTGGCAATTTATATTTTTTGGGTTTTTATAATATTTGACATTGTATAATGAGTATTGATTCTATAAGTCTATTAAATATAAGCAGTGCTTAAACGACATTAATTTATTCTGAAAGTTTTTGAATGAAATTTTTTGAAATTAAAATTGTAGAAGACTAACAGATTAAATCTGTTTTTATATTCAAAGTTAATAACCTATCGACTTAACAGAATCAAAAAGTACCGGAAAATTTTAATTTAAAGAAAATTATATTACAGATAATATTCTCCAGAACCTCTATAGATTTTAATATAAATGAATCTAATGAAAATGTTAAGAATTAAATTTTAAAAACATGTCCTAGATGCACTATATCACTATATATATTATCATCATATGTGGTGGAAATTAACTAATAAATAATCAAAAGAAATATAAAATAATGACCAAATTATTTAGACATCACCTTATACACATATGTTTAAGAACCACAAGTTCCATCGCCAGAAAATGTACAACATATAATTGAAAGTGGCTTAGAGGCAGAGTCTAAGTGGTATCTTCTTTTATTGTATATTTCTGTGATATAACCTTATTTTCGTGCAGGCCATGCTTATCCAAAAATGGGTTAGATGTTGCAGAAATGTCTAGTGACAAAAAGGCATTTTCATATATTTTTAAATGATTTTTTAATTATATGTTGAACATTTTTTGGTGATGGAACTTGTGATTCTTTAACATCCAATCGAATAATATATGCAGAAGATGATGTCAAAATAATTTGGCCATTATTTTATATTTCTTTTGATTCTTTATTAGTTAATTTCCACCACATGTGATGATAATACATATGTCTTAAAAGTATACAGTGTATCCTGGACATGTTTAAAAATTGAATTCTGAATGTTTTCATGAGATTTATTCAGATTAAAATCTGTAGAGGTTCTGGAGAATTAACTTCAGCTTTTATCTGTGTCAACTCTAAATTACTTGTAAGAAATAATAAGAGTATACTGATTGGATTTGAACACTTCATTATAACTTTTAACTTATAACTAACTGAAAACATATCTTAGCACAACCAAGCTCTGTCTGCGTTATTTTCTTCACATTATTAGTTCACCATCTAACTCAATGTCACATATATGTCTGTTATTTCTTTTTTACCAACAGTCAAACATTCTAAATATAACTAACAAGATTACTCCTGATATCTAACTTTCTTAACGATTAAACAAATTTGTATTTCTAACTTTTTGACATCGTTCTGGCTCAAAACATTTACTTGGGCTGCAGTGTCCCAATCCTTTTATTCCGATCCTACCGACTGCGCCATGTCAACTCTAAATTACTTGTGGGAAATAATAAGAGTATACGCATTGGATTTGAAAACTTCATTATAACTTATAACTAAATGAAAATATATCTTAGCACAACAAAGCTCTATTTGCGTTTTATCCATTATTTTATTGGTTCACCGTCTAACTCTATGTCGCATGTATGTCTGTGGTTACTATTTTACCAACAGTCAAACATTCTAAATATAACTAACTAGATCACTTCTGACAATCTGTAATATGTAATATGTATATGAATAGTTGCGAAAAAGTTTAGGGGGTGATTCCTTGTTAAAAAATAGGGTGGGTCTTTCATATAAACTTTATTTTTTTGACCCCACTGCTTAGTTACACCGCCATCTTAATGAGTATGTGATAAAAATCTCAAAAAGATCAGCCAGATCAAAAAAAAAATTGTAACTGAATCAAAATTAATCAAAACTGGTTAGTTTTCTAACAGCTTACTAAATAAATTCCGAAATAATTCTAGCCTTTACGACACACGCTATCATTTTGATAATTTTTTTTCTCAAAAATCTTGAATTTTAGTAAGAAATTACAAGAAAACTTATATGTTAAGAATGGATCAAGCTATCCAAAATTAATTATTTTATTGTTAAATAAGAATATGGAAAAAAAGTTTCTCCCGAAAGAATGTTGAGGGGTCGCAACATTCATAGATTAACACCAACAAAATTTTTTGAGTGCCTTCTTATCCGCATGAAAGTTCTGCTTAATATTAAAATATTTAAATAATTTTATTCTTGTTAGTTTCTTGGTTTTTAAGGAAAAAATTAAAAACTGCTTTTCGGGCGCTATCTTTAGGGGGCTGTAACTAAGTAAGAAGGGCTCAAAAACATTAAGTTTATATAAAAGACCAACCCTATTTTTTAACCAGGAATCACTCCCTTAATTTTTTCGCAATTATTCATATATATTTATTGAAGAAAATTATGTCAATCGCCATCACAGTTTATTTTATTTCCTTGAAAATAACATTAATCTGAAACGGCTCACTTATGCCTACACTCGATCCAGTCATCCATACGCTTCTGATAGTCCTCCGAAGAATGGCCTTCGACGCAATTTGTTTGATGGCATCCAACGACTCAAATTTCCGTCCAAGAAGGTGGAACTTAAGCCAGAAGAGCAAAAAATACATGATACTAAGTCTGGCTGATGGTGATGCTGATTCGAGGATATAGACACCATGTTACATCAAATAATCCAGCCCCATTCACGTTTTGTGGCATGGCGTTTTACCATGAACATCTCTTTGTTGTTGAATCACAAATCCGGTCATTTCATACATACAGCACCTTTCAATGCTGCAAAACGCCGAATGGTGTTGACCATTACTTGATAGAAATCCATTGTACAGTTAAATGATACGCATATATATTTATATATATATATATATATATATATATATTTGAATGTTTTCCGTTGTGAGATGAGGGTACAATTAAATTTCTTTTATTATTTTGCTGAAACTACCGGGTCCCTAGTTGATAGATCCAATAGAGTTGAATTAGATAACTCAGTTTGTTCATTCAATGAATTCCTGGAAGTTCTAAATCGGTTTATTTCCAAAGTTTTCCACAGGTTCAGTTTCAGACCCTTATTTTCTTGTGCAAAATCTCATAACGTTCATCAAAATCGTGTTTCTTTTTCATTATATGTTCCGCATACGTAGAATCCAAGTTATTCTTGGGGAAGCAACGTCGGTGTTCCTTTATTCTAGTATCAAAGGAACTTCCAGTTTGTCCAATATAAGTTTTTGAGCAGGTACCGCATGAAAATTGTTAAATACCTGATAAACGTAATTTGTTCCTTTCAGATTTTGCATTTTCAAAAAAATTTTTTATTGAATTGCTAGTTCTATAAGATATGTTTATATTTATGTTATTCAGAAATTATTTAATTAGTAATGATGGTTTACCATAATAAATGAGGGATTCGTATATTTTTTCTTCAGCTTTTAGCATAGGTTATATTTCGTTATTAGTATTTTATATTGATTTTGGCTATCACTAAAATTAGTTGCTTTTTGTTTAATTAAATGCAATTCTAGATTAAAATTATTCGGAGATTAAGGAATTGTTACAACCTATGTATCTATGATAAGCTGATTCATGTTTTATTGGATGAAACGAGTTTTTGGGAAATTGGATATCTGTTTGAGAAGATTTATGAAAAATAGAAAAAAGGAATTTCTAACGAACTCAAAACCTAAAATGAACCAAACATATTTGTCAGGTGTTTACATTTTATCACGCAGTAACAACTCAAAAACTCTTATTGAGCAAACTGGAAGATCCTTTGATACTAGAATGAAGGAACATTGACGCTCCTTCCTCAATAATGGTTTGAATTCTACGTATGCGGAACATTTGCTGAAAGAGAAATATAATTTTGACGAACATTTTAAGATTGTGCATAAGGAAAATGAGGGTCTGAAACTGAACCTGTTGGAAAGTTTGGAAATAAACCGATTTAGAAATTCGGGGAATTCATTGAATAAAGAAACTGAGTTATCTTATTCACCTTTATTGGATCTATTCAACTAGGAATCTCGCGGTTTTACCAGAAGTAATAAAAAAAATTTATTTCATCCTTATCTCAAAACAGAAAACATTTAAATACAGTATGTCAAATTTCATACTTGTTGTTTATAATCATTTGACAAAGTTGCTATGTAAACGAAACGAGTCGTTTCAGCAACTAACGATAAAATAAAAATCAACATATATATGTGTATCATTCAACTAAAGCCTATATATAATAATATTCCTTATTAACGGTTTGACCTGACGTCAAGTACTCATAGTACACGATAATATGATTATTATTATTGATATTATTATTAGGTAATGATTAAAGAAAACAATTTCCTAGTTCATTCTGAACATAGCATGTAACATATGTTCCAGATCTTGTATATCGAACGGAGTATTGGAGATCTGTAGTATCCGATCATTTTCTTTGCAGTCGTTCCTTGTCCTTCAAATGCTGTCTTGATCCCAGTGAGCTTTCCATACTTTACGTACTCTAAAATATCCGGGATTTTACGAAGTACTCTCAGAAATCTAGGATTATACGGACTACTTTAACATATCTGGGATTATACGGAGTACTCTAAAGAATGCTTACCTTTTTATCGTGATCATCTAGTGGAGGGAGAATAGGACGTTATGTTGTGTAGATAACCCATGTTACACTTAACAAGAACGAGGAAAGAGTGACGGGATGTTCAGAATACAAGGTGGAGTACAAATTTAATATTTGTTTGCCGAAGGCTGGGTTCCGCACCTGACTCGATGTATGAGAGCGAGGTTTTACTTTAGGACAAAAAAAAGGGTCAGGGATAAAAACCTTGACCTCTCTTCAGCTCCCATACATTCTTCAGCCCTTCCTTCATAAAATTTAGGTTCCAGAGATTGACAACCTTTCTAATATCCAAGAAGAGAGTAAGGATTCAGAGGTTAAAACAGCAAGCAGAGGTTAAAAGAGCAAGCAGAGGTTAAAACAGCAATCAATTGCGTGAACACACAGATAACATGGCAATAGAGACAAGTAACAAAGATCTTTGAGGTAGTTTACCAATTACCTTTTGGTCAGGAATTACCCATTCACACACCTACTATCTAATTGGATTATTATAATCTGGGCACATAATATCGTCGTTCAGGAATGTCTTCTTGCGGCATTCTGAAGACACAGAGGCTTTGTGTCCGTTATTTAATTACCTATTCATTAAAATATTTATATATAATAATATAGTTGTTAGAAATGCCTTGTTGCGGTCTTCTGGAGACACAGGGTTGTTTTGTTAGTATCTAATTGTGGATCCACATTTAATTCACTCTAAACACTCTGAATGCTTCTTCTCAATTACTGCTCCGTTTGAAAAAAAGGGATGAGATGTACAAATCACAATTCTGGCCCACAGGAGTAGGCATTAGAAGATTTGATTTCTTGAAACATAAAGATTTCATGCAAATAAAGAAGATATACGTAAAATGCCATATTCAGTCAGCATAGTCCATCTAAACACTCAGTCAATACGAAATGCAATAGAGAGAATTGAACAAGAAATGAAACAAACACCAAACTGTAAAATAATTTGTGTTACAGAACACTGGCAAACTGAGGAACAATTAAATATTTTAGCAATAAATACTTTTATATTATCATCAAAATTCTGTAGGGGAAATGGATATGGTGGAGCAGCCATATATGTTGATCAATCCTGGAAAACTTTCGGAATAACGAATATCAAGAAGCTCGGAATAGAGGAAAACTTTGAATGTGCAGTAGTAGATTATCGAACGGGTTCAAGAAAAATTCTAGTCAGTTCAGTATACAGACCACCACAGGGCAACCTAGAAGTTTTCTTTGGAAAATTGGAGGAGCTATTGCCTATTGTCAGTAAAAAATTTCAGGAAATCATCATAGCAGGTGATTTTAATATGGAAATGATTGATGAAAATTTATTGAAAACCCGATTAATAAATCTTATGAACTCCTTCAATCTAACTGAGACCATAAATGAACATACAAGAATAACAGATAAATCCAAATCATGGATCGTCAACATATTTACTAACATCGAAAACTGGAAATCAAGAACATTGGACTTACATATATCGGATCACATAGCACAGGAATTAATCATTACTAATACATGCCACACAATACCCAAGGTGAAATACTGTAGATCCTTCAACAACGAAGCCAGAAGTAAGTTCATAACAAAATTGAGAAAGCAGAACTGGTCATTTATTTTCAAGAAGGATGGAGATAGCAACATTGATTCAGTCATTTATTTTCAAGAAGGATGGAGATAGCAACATTGATTCAAAGTGGCAATCTTTTCTGACAACCTTTCAATCTATCCTAAATGAATGTTTCTCAATAAAGATGTTCAAACGAAAAAGGAATAGGCAAATACCATCAAATACAGAAATAAACAAATGCAAAAGACAGCTAGATATTTTACTAGTGATGTGTAGTTGTAACATCAAATATAGAGAACTTTATAACAAAACAAAAAAGGAATATGACCAATTAATTTGGAAATAGAATACCCAAATATTTGAAGAAAGGATCAGGAAATCAGATAACAAAAACAAGAAAATGTGGTCAATATGTAATGATATTAGGGGAAGTTAGACACGCAGAGGAGCGTGGGGTAGAAGGTAATCCTAAGAAAATAGCACAAAAACTCAATAATTATTTCAATAATATCATCTCACAGACACATCCTCAAACAAAATACAACCTTACTCCAAATGATAGATTTATCTATCTTGAAATAACAAACCCTACTAAGATTTTGGAAATAGGAAAACTCCTCAAAAATAAACACACCAGTGGAATAGACGAAATACCCACAAGTCTTATTACTAACTAATCCTACCTGAAATAAATGTCGTCCTGGAACAGTCGCTCAAACAAGGCAAGTTCCCGGAACAATTGAAAACAGCTATCATCAAACCCATATTAAAAAAGAAAATCCTCAAGAGGTAGGAAACTATAGACCTATCAGTATTCTTCCAAGTTTTTCAAAAATATTCGAACTGATAATGTGCTCCAAAATCACAGGATTCCTGAATAGTTGTGATTTTTTCAGCAACGTACACGGATTTTTGAAAGGAAAATCTACCCAAACAGCCATATTTGAACTAACAAAGAACATATTGGAACTGTTAGAAGGAGACAACTTAGCACTGACCATATTTTTGAAAATGATTTGAAGTAAAACACTTTATTTCCGCTTATTTTTCTTTTTCAACGACAAGCGGAAATAAAGTGTTTTACTTCAAATCATTTACTATGAATTTCCATCAAGTAGAGACCGAAACAATCAAGAACATATTTTTGGATATGTCAAAAGCATACGACTCAATAAACCAAGAATACCTGCTAAAGAAACTTCAAGCTTATGGGATAAGAGGAAATGCATACAAGTGGATTGAATCATATATATATATATATATATATATATGCAAACGAAAACAAAAAGTGAAAATCATCAAGGAAGGAGAAAATGCTGAATCCACTGAGTTGATAAATAAAAGAGGGATAGTAATGGGGCCACTTCTATTCCTAATATTCCTGAATGATTTGGAAGATCAATTATGTGGACGACACCAACCTATTGGTAGGAGCAAAAAATGAGAATATATTAATTCTTGCAGGAACCAACTTCTTCAATAAGAAACATGAATGGCTACAGAAGAATTAATTGAGCCTAAATGTCGAAAAAACCAACCTTATCGTTTTCAGTACTAACAGAAGTAATAAAAGCAAACCAACCAGCATTACTTTAGAAAAAAAGGTTTATAAATATTGTAGACAGTACTAAATTTCTGGGTGTATTCATGGACTCATTCATGAATTCTAGAACACATGTGGAACATTTGAGTCAGAAAGTAAATCTTTTTAATTTTGCAATTAGAATATCTAGAAAATACCTGAATGATAAATCATTGAAAATTTTATATTATGTAAATTTTGAATCTAGACTTATATATCGAATTATTTTTTGGGGAACTAAAAGAAATTTAGAAGAAATGTTTAAAATACAAAAAAGGACGATAAGGGCAATTTTTAAGCTGAAATATAATGATACTTGTAGAGAATTGTTTGAGCAAAATAACATCTTCACAGTTTATGGTTTGTACATTTACGAATGTGCTATGTTCTTACATAAGAACAGAGAAAAATTCATTCAATATAATACCAGTAATAGTTACAACACAAGAACACAAAATTTAAATTTTCCAATATGCAGATTGACCTTGAGCGAAAACACCCCACATATAATTAATCAGAATATTTAATCATTTACCAAATAACATTAAGAATATACATAATTTAAGAATCTTCAAAAACAGGGTATAATCTTTGATTATAAAATTTGAGCCTTATGAGCTAGGAGATTTTTTTAATGTCACATTAGAGGGCTAACCAATAAATTTTATTTAGACACTATTTCACTTCGGTGAGCATCTCATCTGTAAACCTTATTTGAAATAAAGAGGTATTATTATTATTATTATAAATGGTCAAACAAAGTACCATTGTAAACCACCTCTCGATTTCAACAAATGAAATGAAGATAAAGACGCACACATGTATGAAATATGTTAAATGGTCAATTCAAATTAAAGTAAACAGGTCACTCCTAGCTGAAGCATCAATACAGTAAAATCCAACAATGAATAAAAAAAACATACTACAAATGAAATTGATTTCTCGCATATCACTTGGTGAAACATTTTTAAATTGATAAAGGAAATAAAAACAACTTGGCTTAAGTTTCACTGTTTAAAGAGTGAAACTTAAACCAAGTTGTATTTATTTACTTTATTAAAATGATACAAATACCACTCACGTTAACCTCAGGTAATTCAACACGATACAGTGATAACTTGAAGCTCTTGGGAATGCGGGTTCTTACGTCGAAGCTTCGACCTGTTAATTAGGGAGGAGACGGCGTTTCGTTATGAGCATGCGCATCTGAAACTCTTCAGACAGGCGTGGCGCGCATGTCTGCCTTTGACGCCAGAGTGACCCCGTTCCACATGGGAAGGTCAGTTATTGAATGCTTGTACTCTACCCTACTTGACTCCGGTAAGGGCGGATTTTTAAGGTATTGTTTGGTATATTTCGCGCTCCCTCATATCCTATATCGGAAGCTGTAGCAGAGCAAAGTAGAATTCTTCGAGAGGAGCTGGCACGCCACGTACTGAGCGGGAACACTACATACTTCCCTCCCAGTGAGCGTCGGTAAGGTCACGGAATAGTACGTTGGGAATCAGGCAAGGAGACAGTTCGCCGCTGGTCTGGTCGCGGTAGCATCTCCAGCGAGGATCTGTGGAACGAAAGGAAAAGGCTGCCTCGGAATGATGGATGGGGCCAATTAGGGCCTCCAAATGAATGGGTTGGTTCTTCGGGGTCACCAATGAAACTCTTTAGTAATGCGGGTTCTTACGAGGAAGCTTCGACCTCTTAATTAGGGAGACGGCGTTTCGTTCTGAGCATGTGCAATTCTTCGCCACGTACTGAGCGGGCACGCTACATACTTAACTTTTAAAGAACAATGGACAATGGCGTTCTATTTCTAACAAAGGAAAACTGGATTCTGAAACCGACGTTCAGTCGCCGAAGATCATCACCACCATTCTTGAGAGAACAGGCGCTTCCCTCTCGGGGTTATGTTTACATTTTCACCCGCGCGCAAGTGTACGAAGCGACTCCTAGCATCGACAGTGATAAATAGATATAAAATTTATAAAAATATGTGGATCTCTGAACCAGGTCTAATTATTTCTCCTCTTGTGATTTTTCTGATTGTCCAATACCAAGGAATACATTCATCTGCATTTATTTGAAGGGATGTTGGTTCAATCCTACTCTTCGATTCTGATATTGAGATTTCTCGCAACCAATCCTAAGCAACTGCTAAAAAATGGTAATTTAAAAATGTCGCTTTACTTCAAATTTTTCTGAAATCATTATTACATACTCTGCAGCAGATCTCGATAATATATATCTAAGCTTCTATAGTACAATAGTTCGGTAGTATTTGCTTCAGTTCAGTTCCAGCACTGCACTATCTGATAATTCAATTGGGGATTACTGTATTTATGGTGTATTTTCTGAATTAAACTCATAATATTGGCGCAGCCTGTTTCTAAATGCTAATGGTATTCATGTTCAATATACTCCTATAAAAGGTGTTTCTGATATAGACAAAGATTTATTAGAACTATTCAAGAATTCACTCAATAGTGTTGTTTCTACTCGAGTTCAAGATATGAACTTTCTCGATAAAGTCCAATATCATGTCACAATAATACGATTCGATTGTATTTGTCCGTCATTGATATCCCTATTAAAGTTCCGTGATTCCCGTGATTCCCGTGATTTTCGTGATTGTGTCACTGTGCGGGCAAATTGTGTTGCCCGAGTATTTGTTTTAAAGATCTATGGACAATCAGCTTTAGAATCATTCACTTAAGTTGAAAGTAGAGAAATTTCAAACTATTTCCCATCGAAATTCATGACTGAAATTATTTCCACATAATCGATAGATAACGTGGATACTTTTATTATTTATATGTTTGTTTACATATACATCCTGTCTGGTTATGAATTTTGTTATGGATCTCTTTTTTGTTATATTTATAATTAAAATTTTATTTAGGAGTTTGTGAGATCCATCATCTAATAAAAGTTAAATTTTGATTGTATTGTTTTGCCGAAAACTTTTTCTAAGTTGAGTTCTATATTTTAAATAGTATATTACGCACCAAGGGAAGAAAGTAGGATATTTCAACCCGCGCAATTTTGTCACCCGAGCCGAAGGCGAGGGTGACAA
The DNA here is from genome assembly GCA_034642435.1 of Megalocaria dilatata. NCBI lineage: Eukaryota > Metazoa > Arthropoda > Insecta > Coleoptera > Coccinellidae > Megalocaria > Megalocaria dilatata. The sequence continues at coordinate 63,152,186 of CM067857.1, forward strand.
CAGCGTGGGTTGAGATGTCCTACTTTCTTCCTGTGGTGCGTATACTATTTTTAATTATTCCAGACCTAAGAGCCAAGTATTTACGAATTTTTCCGCAAAATTCTGAGCCAATTACAAAGATCCTAGGATATTTGTTCTTTGTCTTAGGCACAAGTTACAATCAACTGGCTGCAGGTGTCTTCGACGTCTTTAACTGATAAGTCCACCAATTCTTGTCCTCTCGTTGCTCCAGATACTCCGAAAATTACAATGACCTAGAATTAAATTTCAGTTAATATTTATAATTGTACGTAAATTCATAAATAATTGAAAATATACTTTTCGGCTAAATAATTAAAGTCAGGAGCTTGATCAAGAAATTTTTGAAAGTCATTCCATGATAAGACCTTGGCCTTTTTAGGGCAGTGCCCTTTCGAAAACTGTTTTAATGACGATTTTAACTTGGCATAGTCGTTAATGTTAATATTATGATTGATGTTAATCATTGTTTTTAACATTGACCAACGACTCCAAACTGTAGAAGGTGACAATTTTTTCATTAAGTCCTTGAAATACACCAATAAAACATTTTCATCAAGAACATTTACTCCATTTTCAGGTCTCCACTCTATGAAGCTGTTGTAAGCAGTTCGGTATCGATGAACTGATTCTGAAGGAGCAGGATTTTGAGTAATTTCTTGAGCTTCCGCTTCGATATCACGTCGCACTTCCGTGTCATCAAATGATTCATCAGATGAATCAGAAGAATCCATTTTTAATTTGACATTTTTTTTGTAAATTTATAATATTTAATTTACTTCTCACTATTTACTAATACGCTATTTATTTCTAATTAAACAATTATAGTGAATGCGCTGACGTTTATAAAATTCCGCTGTCAAATAATTAGAAGTTGTTTATTTACTATGGTAACAGGCAATGATATAAAATGCAAGGGAAGAAAGTTTAAACAAAAAGCATGCGTTCTTTCAAGTGGCACTTATTGTAATCGGTATGAAATTCGTTTATTTATTACCTCAAAAGAGGGAAGAAAATCAAACTTTCGGCCCTGGAATGATTAAAAGTATTATTCCTTGAAACGTCTCTTATTTCAGTTGGGTTCAATTTAAAAAAAAGATTAATTAACTAATATCATTAACTAATAATTTCAATTCTAATGAGTCTTTTTGTGAAAGTGACTAACTGTATATAACTTGAATTGGTTTTCTTCTTTGTTCACGTTTTCAACACGTATCAAAACAACCAGGAATACAAATAAATGAAAATCTTCTTAAAAAAATTAATTCAATATTAAATAAGGTGTTATATTTCTACTGATCCATACTATATAAGTTATACATTAATTGCTTTCTTTCTTGTAGGTCTCAACTCTGCTTCAGATGTGATGATTTTTCATATCATAATATTTTCAGGCGTGGTAGGCATGCCTTGACAAAATGTTTTGTTTCTGATCTTATATGTATGAAAACTAAATCTTTTTCGAAAATACACAACATAATATTAAGATCTTCTCCAAAACTAATTTATTTGAAATCTTTAATATATTTAAATAAGTTACTTCAAAAACTCTCAGAAACATGTAGCACATCCTCAAAAACAATTAGAATTCAGATAAGGTCATTTCAACTTAACATTTAAAAGATAAAATTAAATAACAATAAATAAACTTGTAAACTTACCCATAACATTTTTGGAATCTCTGTTAAATGCACATTCAAACTAGGTACATCTTATATCCAATGTACTCTATGTTCTATGCTAAACATAAAAATCACACAAAGTTTGTAAGGCACTTTATGGCCTTCCTTAAGACAATGGAAACTGTATAATAAATTTCTTTATTCAAAAACCTAATATAATAATATATTATATATATAAAATAAAATAACAAGAAGCGGTTTTTTACTTGTTAGAAGGATTATTACAAACTCTGAATATCAAAACAGATCTACAATTTAATTTCAAAAAAATTTCTTCAAAAATCTTTTAGAATTAAATTAATGTCTTATAGCACTGCTCATCTTTAATTGACGTATAAAATCAAAATTCATTATACAAAATCAAATTCAATAAAAAACCCAACAAATATAAATTGTTGATTAAAATTAAAAATAAGTAATATTGAATGTTTCGTTATGGATATTAGATGTACCTAGCTTGTGCATTAAACAGAGATTCAGGCGCACCACGCCTGTCTGACGAGTTCAGGTGCGCATGCTTGGAACGAAACATTCAATATCAGTTATTTTTTAAATTTTAATCAAAAATTTATATTTGTTGGGTTTTAATTCCATTTGATATTGTATTAAAAATTTCGATTTTATACATCTATTAAATATTATCAGTGCTTATAAGATATTAATTTAACTCTAAAAGTTTTTTTAAAATTTTTTTTTAAAATTAAAATTGACTAACAGATTGCATCTGTTTTGGTATTCAGACTTCGATATTTTTCTTGCTGGAGACGATACGCAATGAATGAAGGTTGGAAACGAACTGCGATACGTGTGTTTGCCACTTCTATTTACAACTTTTTCGAATTTTCAGAAAAAGTAGATAGCTATGCTTGTCAGATTTGCTTAGAAAAATGATGCTCTCCTTGGAGGTAGGTTTTCCTTCCTCAACAACACTATTGATAATTCGGCCACAGTCCTCTTCATATTTTGATACCTATTATGCCTAGGTCAGTTTCTTTCCCTAAATTCATAAATCTTTCACTTTCTTTTAGCTAGCATTCCTTAATTTCCAATTACATTCAATAAATTCTGTTTTAAAAAAGAACTCTCATTGAAAATTTCAAGCAGTTTGATTCGATAATTTCCACAACGAGTGTATAATTTTGATTAATATTGATCGTTAACTGATTAACATTCATCAGAATTTACCTGAATATTGAATTTTCATGCTATGTAAAGTTAATTTTTTAAAACTCAAGATATTTATTCAAGTTTTTAATCATTTTTAGATAATGATATGCCTTCTGAATGGATAGAATTGTGAAATAATAGTATCTGAATAACCAATTGGAATAATACATAACATTTCAACTAATTGTTAGCGTATTAGTGCTCTCGAACGGAGATTGATAATTTTGGTGGATACGCTTATATGTTTCTGTGAAAAGTTAGTGCTCTTGGCTTTGGTAATGTATTGAATATTTGTTTATAAGTTAATAAAACATATTTTGCATAACATAACAAATTCCCGAATTCAATATTGTATAATTTTTTGGAAAAATTTAAAATAATGCAAGTTTTCAATTATATTGTAAAATGAATTTTGATATAGGAATAAAATATTTTAATTAACTATTGTTTAAGTTCTGAATGTATGAATGTATGAATGATTTATGTGAATTATTCATCTTATTCTATCAGTTTCTGTCTCTCAAAATATAACTATTCAATCCATTTTCATTGTCGATTACATAAGGTCCCTCAAATGGAGTTTTTAATTTCATACAGATATTCCTTTTTTTACCTGTAACTCTTTGTGCTTGTTTTATTACTAGGTCTTCCTTTTCAAACTTCACATGTTTCCTTCTATTCTTATTCTCCATTCTTTGATTAAATTATTATATTTTTCAACAAATCCATGATTGTCTTTACTTGACTTAAAATCATGAATAAAAAACAATATTCTATTTCCGCTAATATTTTATTTGACTACAATCGTTCCGTCATACCATGACTTCTTCGGGTGAGTACTACTGGATACTGGATAATGTATCCAGTGTACAGTAGTACTCACATGAAGAAGTCATGGTATGACGAAGGTAATTTTCACCTTTTCTATGCAATTTTCTTCTGACTTCCTCTATGATTTTTTCATTATTTTGTTCTTGCCGTATTATCCGAATATCATTTAGGTTTTCCTGTTTCAATAAATGTGTTCTGTATCATTAGAGACGGCCCTGTCGTTCGAAATTATTTTGTCATTCGATACTAATGTCTTTTAGGTTGATATGCGATCTAGCAGTTTTGAGATTGTTTCTAACTGTTTAGTTTTACTCGACACTTCAGATTATTGTTTTCTAACTATTATATGTGGCCTTAGAAAACATGGAAAGTCAATTAGAGATTTGGATATATTCATTCCTGTTAATTTCACATTACGCAGCATTCGAAATTATAAACTGATATCCTTCTTTACTTGCATTAATTTCATAATTTTTCTGTAACCAATAAGAAGGTTTATTTCGTTCATTCAGTCGACATCCAAATGGACCTTCCAATCATTTACGTTAATTTCCCTCTTTTGTTAGAAGGGGACCTCTAACGTTCAGTCTTTGAAATGACTGTAAATTATTATTCCTAATAGTCCAAGTGTTCGTATGTAGCCGTAGCTACATTATGCATTATTATTCCTAACAGTCAAAGTATTTGCATGTAGCTCTTGCTACATCATGCATTATTATTATTCGTAATAGTCGAAGTGTTCGCATGTAGCCCTTGCTACATCATGCATTATTATTCGTAATAGTCAAAGTGTTCGCATGTAGCCCTTGCTACATCATGCATTATTATTCGTAATAGTCAAAGTAGTCGGTCCCATCTAGCCTTTGCTACATCATGCTTAATTATTCGTGATAGTCAAAGTTGTCGCATGTAGCCCTTGCTACATCATGCATTATTATTCGAGTAATAATAGAAGTTGTCGCATGTAGCCTTAGCTGTATTAAGCACTATCATTCGGGTAGTCAAATTTGTTGTACGTAGCTTGTGACATTTCAGTCCAAGCTATCGCAGTTATAAGATAAAATAGAAAAAGGCTTTCTACTTGATAGAAGAAATATAACAAAATTTGAATATCAAAACAGATTTAATCTGTTAGTCTTCTACAATTTTAATTTCAAAAAACTTTAAGAATTAAATTAATGCCTACAATAAGCACCGCTTATATTTAATAGACGTATATATTCAAAACTCAATATACAATGTCAAATGGAATAAATAAACCAACCAATATAAAAAAGGCAATTAAAATTAATAAATAGATATTTGAAGGAGACCCAAGTTTGTTTCTGATCTTACCATAATGAAACGATTCCCTTTTCAAAAACATAAAACACAACTTGAGGATTTCTCAAAAAATATAATTTATTTGAAATATTTAATATATTTAAATATTCGAATAAGTTAATTCAAAAATCTTTCAAAACATGTAATATATCTTCAAAAAACAATTAGAATACGGATAATCTCTTCATCGGCCCTAGATAACATTTAAATATCAAAATCAACTAACCATCACTATATCATACCTTAGAATTTAACACGTGACTTTTTTGAAACAGACTAACTTTAAAAATCCAGGTAGTCAGTTCGTCACAAAATCACAGAAAACTGTAAGGTATTCTATGGTCTCCTTCACACCACTGACATTCCATAATGAGAATTATTCAAGCCTAAATATAATTATATATTATGTATAAAATAGAAAAAGGTTTTTTACTTGATAGAAGAAATATAACAAAATTTGAATATCAAAACAGATTTAATCTGTTTGTTAGTCTTCTACAATTTTAATTTCAGGAAAATTTTTATTCAAAAAACTTTTGGAATTAAATTAATGTCTACAATAAGCACCGCTCATATTTAATATAATATATTTATATTGAAATTAAAATTGTAGTAGACTAACAGATTTAATCAGTTTTGATATTCAAATTTTGTTATATTTCTTCTATCAAGTAAAAAGCCTTTTTCTATTTTATTTTATACATAATATATAATTATATTTAGGCTTGAATAATTCTCATTATGGAATGTCAATGGTGTGAGGAAGACCATAGAATGCCTTACACTTTTCTGTGATTTTGTAACGAACTAACTACCTGGATTTTTAAAGTTAGTTTGTTTCAAACAAGTCACGTCTTGAATTCTAAGGTATGATATAGTGATGGTTAGTTGATTTTGATATTTAAATATTATCTAGGGCCAATGAAGAGGTTATCCGTATTCTAATTGTTTTTTGAAGATATATTACATGTTTTGAGAGATTTTTGAATTGACTTATTTCAATATTTAAATATATTGAATATTTGAAATATTCAATTATTATATTTTTTGAGAAATCCTTATATTGTGTTTTATGTTTTTGAAAAGGAATTGGTTTCACTATGGTAAGATCAGAAACAAAATTTTGTCTCCTTCAAATATTTATTTATTAATTGTAATTGCCTTTTTTATATTGGTTGGTTTATTTATTCCATTTGACATTGTATATTGAGTTTTGAATATATACGTCTATTAAATATAAGCGGTGCTTATTGTAGACATTAATTTAATTCTAAAAGTTTTTTGAATAAAAAGTTTTTCGAAATTAAAATTGTAGAAGACTAACAGATTAAATCTGTTTTGATATTCAAATTTTATCGCAGTTATTATTGGTAATATAGTAATCCAGTCGATTGCCAACTTATTGGCAAATTCATTACATTGTTTTTTGTGTAATAATCATACCTTTGACTTAGTTTATATACAGTAAATCAAGAATTATAACTCGCTCTTATTATAGTGTATTACGAGTGTTTTACTATCATTCCTTATCATTTTCGTTGGTTTATCTTATTGGATAAACAAAGCTAGTTCATCATCGAGATAGCTACATACAAGTGCCCTTGAAGTAAAACTATTCGTCAACTGCAGCAAAAATACAGTCCACTTTAAACCTTTCGAAATTAATCATCGAGATGAAATCGTTTGCACTTGTCTGTTATTTCAAAATACTGAAATAATAGGCTAATTACTGCGGTAAACTAACCGTGGTAGGAAATAAAATGTCTTAAACATTATCTCTTACTTGTATTCTGTTTATTTTTAATAAAATTTGTCCCAATGTCTAACGTTAAATTTTTAATTTTAATCTTTAATTTTTAACCCAACTGAAATAAGATGCATTTCAAGAAATAATATTTTTAAAAGGAAGAACCCAACTGAGAAAGAGTTTGCGGGCAAAACAATTCAGGCAAATTCAAGTTAAATTCATTTTTATTTGATGGATCTCACAAATTCCTAAATTAAATTTAAATCCCAAATAAATCAAAAAGGAAAGTTCCATCTAGTAAAGACCGAATCAATCAAATATTTAATGATAAATCAATATTGAAATATATTGAAACCGATAAGAAGGTTGAAGGAAAATCTAAGAAAGAATAACATTGTCTTCGTGTAACCCATTAGAAATTATGGGTCAGATTTTAAATAACCAAGCAATGTTAAAGTGTTACAAGGCCAATGTTATTCTGATTTCTTCTTCTTAAGGTGGTGCCGTATTCAAGCGAAGGTTGGCGATGACAGCTGCAAATTGTTGTCTGTCCAGTGCTTTTCTTATTAGAGATTGGATGTCTCAGCCGGATCATTATCTGATATTTCTTAACCTCGTCATTTGCCGTCTACCAGGACCCCACTTTTCTTCTATCTATCCTTCCATTATCAGCCTAAAGAAATTATATTCTCATGTCTTAGTACGTTGCCCAGGTAAGCTGTTTTTATCTTTTTTATTATGTCCAAAAATTGTCGATCCACATTAATTCTTCTCAGAACATGTTCAGTTCTTTTATGGTCTGTCCACGGAATTCTTAGCATACGGCGAAATATCCGCACCTCAAAGTTTTTTAGACGGCGTGAAGTATTCATCTTTAACGTCCATGTTTATATGCCGTATAACAAACAGAATACTATAAACATAGCACTTCACCATGCGGTAGCAAAGAGCGAGACTCGGGTTTTTCGAAACAAAGAACGTTCGCATTTTCAGGAACACTTTTCTTGCCTGTTCTATTCTGTCTTTATTTTCTGATTTTGGTCCAATCCACTATTCACCAGACAACCAAGGTACTCGAATTTTTCAACCTGTTCAATGGGTTGACTATCAATTTATATATTACTTCTAGGCTTATTGTTTTTTGACACCACCTATATTTTGCTTTTCTTTGAATCTACCTTAATGCCGTATATATTGTGATTTAATACAAGTATTTTCCTTACTTGAGGTACCCAAATATATAATTTAAACAAAGTGATTATGAGGTATCCTGTTAAAGCTTGGAGATAATAACCGAAGAAAAAAGAAAAAAAGACGAAGAATAGAAATTCATGGTTGGAGGAATCAAAAAAGGCATTCAGCAATAAAAATTTTATTTGTAGAACGTTATGAAAATTGTTTGAAAATAATTATGGTTTATGTTTAGGTTTCTCTTTCTCCACCTTGACTGTCATAATTTCTTTTATAGCAGGTGGTGTAGGGGGTCTTGTCAGTGGAACCGGCTGTGGCATAATCAGATGTTGATACACAGGAATCTAAAAATTAATATCTGTAATGTAACATAAATAGAGGTTAATACTTAATAGAAGGTATATAAAATTATTTGAATATTTTAACATTAGCCTTCTACATATTTAATTTAAAAAAATTATATGTAATAATAATAACTTCAGGAATTAAATTAATGTCATATAAGTACCACTTATATCAAACGACATATAAAATGAACATTCATTATAAGAAATCCAAATGATATAACAAAATCCAATAAATAAAAATTGTTAACTAAAATCCTATAAATTAAATATTTCGAATAGACAAAATTTTGTTTCTGCTGATCAATCTTATGAATACCAATATCTTTCAAGAATATCCAACATAATCCTAAGAATTTCATCATAAAACTATCTTACTCAGACTATTCAATATTATTGGATAACCAAGGTACCTTAACCTTATGAAAACAAATATCTTTCAAAAATAAAATAGAAAGGCCTTTTACTTGATAGAATAAATATAACAAAATTTGAATATTAAAACAAATTGAAATATTTTATAAATATTTTAAAAATTTTACAAATTAGCCTTCTACATATTTAATTCCAAAAGATTATATTTAATGATTATAACTTCTGAAAATAAATTAAAATAATGTCGTATAAGTACCACTTATATCATGACATAAAATAAACATTCATTATAAGACATACGAATGGTATAACAAAATCCAATAAATAAAAATTATTAACCAAAATCCTATAAACTAAATATTTTGAATAGACAAAATTTTGTTTCTGCTGATCAATCTTATGAAAACCAATATCTTTCAAGAATATTCAACATAATCCTAAGAATTTCATCATAAAACTATCTTACTCAGACTATTCAATATTATTGGATATCTAACCAAGGTACCTTATATAAAAACTCAAGATATGTAAAACATTACCGAAAAACAAGTTTTAAGATCGACTTTGCTTCGTCAGTATTCAAATAATTCATATTCAAAAAATATAACATCAATTAACAACAAATATTCACTTACCCTTCAAGCTTCTAGAGACAGTTCTACCGAAATGAAACCTTTAAATGTGGTGAATAACGGTTCACTACACTCAAAAATATATCTGTGGTTTACCCTTGATCTAGAAGATTGAAAGACAATTTAACGGCCTCTGCTATAGCACAAGGACTATCTATATAAAGAATGTTAAGGAAACCAAATGATTATATATTATGAATAAAATAACATAAATAGAGGTTAATTCTTGATAGAAGGTATTTTTATTATTATTATTATTATTATTATCCTGATACTCCTAGATCTTCTGTGAAGATCCCTCAGAAGCTTCTTCAGCTTGTGCGAGTTAGGAGTTCAGTTGTGTTCTGTGTAGGCTTTGTTACTGCGATCTTGCGCCACTTTAGGTCACAGCACTGTTAATTTTTGACCCAACAGTGAAATGGTGGCAGACACCCGTCCAACTGAAAAATTTATTTTCCACCTGAACAGGATTCGAACCCGGACCTCCCGGTCACGAGTCCGATGCTCTCCCGCTGAGCTATCCACACACATGATATAAGAAGGCCAGTACCGTTTAAATTCAGGGAGTAAATGGATAATGAGTTAGACATATTATTAAAACAAGGCGTAATCACCCCTGTTGCGAATTAAGAATGGGAAACACCATTAGTTCCAGTAATAAAGCCGAATGGTAAAATAAGGTTGTGTGCGGATTACAAAATAACCGTTAATAAATATATTGAGGATTGTAAACATCCTATGCCAAGAATTGAAGAGCTTTTTGTAGCATTACAAGGAGGTGAAGAGTTTACTAAATTAGATTTGTTGTGTGCTTATAATCAGTTAGAATTAGAAGAAGATATTAAAATGCTTCTGGCGTGGAGAACACATAGAGGTATATTTAAAGTCAACAGATTACCATATGGTACCAAACCAGTGGTATCAATCTTTCAGAAGATCATCGAAAAAGCTCTACAGGGTTTGGAGTGTGTAGTGGTATTTTTAGATGATATCATAGTAACCGGAAAAGATAGACAAGACCATATGACAAATTTATAAAAAGTGAATGAAAGGTTATTGAATGCCGGATTCACATTAAATTTAAATAAATGTAAATTTTTTGAAGCTAAAATAGCTTACTTAGGACATATCATTGACAAAAATGAATTAAAAAAGTTCCCGAAAAGACTCGTGCTGTAGCAGAATGCCCTCAACCTGGGAATAAAAATAAAATTAAAGCATATATCGGTATGGTAAATTATTATGCCAGATTTATACAAAATATTTCCACTTTATTGGAACCCCTGTATGCTCTTTTGAGGAACAATATTGAATTTAAGTGGTCAACCAAGTGCGAAAAGGCATTCGCGGAAACAAAGAAAGTAATTTTATCAGAACAAACACTCATTACAATCCAAGATTACCACTTAAAGTTGTATGTGATGCATCAAAAACTGATATTGGGGCGGTGCTTTTGAAAATTTATGATGACGGATCTGAAAGACCAATTAGTTTTGTTTCCAGAACTTTAAATAAAAGCGAGTTAGGGTATTCGGTAATACATAAAGAAGCCCTAGCTATTTATTGGGGTGTAAGAAAATTTTATCAGTATTTAATGGGAAACAAATTTTTATTATGTTCGGATCATTTGCCATTAAAGACTTCATTTGGGGAACATAAGGGTATACCTCAGATGGCGACAGGTCGACTACAAAGATGGGCTATTTTCTTAAGTGGGTTCGATTACGAATTTAAATATATTAAAGACTCTAAAAATGGAGGAGTAGATGGGTTATCTAGGATGCCAGTCAAGGTGACTGAATCAGAAAGCACTCAGGATTTTGAATATTGCAATATTTTATTAGACCAGACACCAGTTAGCGCTCCTAAAATTATGAAGGAAACGAGAACCTACCCTATTTTGAGTAAAGTTCACTTTTTTATTAGGGAGGGTTGGCCAGAGGAAGTAGAAGATCAATATAAAATTTTCAAAAAGAAAGCTTCCGAAATAAGTATTGAACATACAATATTAATGTGGGGTTATCGCATTATTATTCCCACAAAATTGAGAACACGATTACTTGACGTGATTCACGGAGCGCATAATGGAATGTCTAGAATGAAGGCTTTGGCTAGACAATATGTCTGGTGGCCCCCCGACTTAGATTTGGATATAGAAACATCCTGTGGAATTGTGATGCTTGCACGACTTATACTAAAACCCCAGAAAAGGCAAAGTTAATCAAATTTGAGAAAGGTACACATACATTCTGTCAAGAAAGTACCGGGAATTATCGATTTAAATCTGGCGGGCCAATGAGGCAGGTAAATTTTTTTTTTCCTAGGTTGGTACCACTGTCCTTAATTACTATGCCAAGCTTGAGCAGGATCTGTCAACTAGTGTGTTTTCAACAGCTGATTAAGTCAGTCGATTTCAAAGTGCGTGCCGATTTTTACTATGGGTGATTACTATGGGACGATAACGCGCCTTCTCACCGAGCTACGATTGTGACTGACTTTCTCGCCAAAAACTCAACAATCGTGCTTCAGCAACCACCGTATTCGCCGGATTTGGCTCCCTGCGACTTTTTCCTCTTCCCAAAACTAAAATTGCCCCTTCGTGGCACCCGTTTTGAGTCGATTGAAGCCATAAAACAAAATTCGGCGCGAGAGCTAAAGTCCATCCCGGAAAGCGCCTATAAAAAATGTTTCGATAATTGGAAGTGCCGTTGGCATAGATGTATTGGAGCAAATGGAGCCTATTTTGAAGGCGACTCAATAAATTTTGACGATTAAATGTAAAAATGTTGTTTTAATTGAAAATTACCGGTACTTTCTTGACAGAGTAGTACATGTATTCGACAGAATTCATATCGATTTTTTAGGACCCTATCGAAATAAAACGTACCTAATAGTTGTAGACTCATTTTCGAAATGGCCAGAAGTTTACAAGGAAGAAAAGTTAGATTCTACAACAACAATAGAGAAATTGCGAGATTGTTTTGCCAGATTCGGATTGCTAAATACTATAGTCTCTGATAATGGTGCGCAGTTAGTATCGGAAGAGTTTGAAGTATTTTGTAACTTTAATGACATAGTTCATAGAAGGTCTCCACCACATCAACCTTCCACAAACGGTCTTGCGGAGAATAGTGTCAAAACTTTCAAAAATTCATTGAATAAATTTTTGAAGGATAGTCGAACTAGAACCGAAAAAATGGTTGTATTGATAAGTAAATATTTATTTTCATATCAAAACACACCACACTGTACTACAGGTGAAGCACCTTCAAAACTCATGTTCGGAAGACATGTTAAAACCAGATTAGATTTGTTAACTAAAAGTCGAAGACTTAATGTCTTGGAAAGGCAAAGTAAATATCATGGATCTAGAGAAATATTTTTAGTAGAAGGAGAGATTGTGTATGTTAGAGACTATCGTATACCAAACAAAAGTACATGGGAAAAAGCTGTTGTTGTTCAAAGATTAGGTAAACAAAAGTAAGCGTGTAAAACATTAGAAGGAAATTTAATATGGAAACGACATATTGACCAGATTGTTAGAGTAGGAAATTTTTATGAGGACATTTGTAATAAGGCTTACTTGCCATCTAATATAAAGGAAACTGAATGCTATTCAGATTTAGGAGGAAATTCAAAATTGTCTAATAGTGTTTGTAAAGAAAATGTATCTTTGAGAGAAGATGAATCATGTACATATTCACCTCAACAAATTATTGTACCTAATGAAAAAAATATTGTAGATGTAGATATAAAGAGTGAAGTGATCGATTGTTCAAGAAAAAGTGAAAGTGATAAGACTCTTCCAGTGATAACATCCCCAAATGTAAAACATCGTCCAAAAAGAAAAATAAGATCTCCGAAACGATTTTGTGATGGATGTGTGTAATAGAGTGGTGGAACACACCCACTGCACAGATGCAATTACATAGAAATGTGTAAGAAAGCATGTAGGTTAAGTTTATTATATTTTATCTCTCTCATTCCCTTTGTAAGAGTAGTAGAAGAATTATCACGTTTTAACAGGAGTAACTGTATTATTGTCTACGTAAAAATAAATACTTAAAAGCTCAAACGAATATTTCATTCTTGAAGATATTACAATAAGACATTAATTTAATTCTGAAAGTTTTTGAATAAAAATTTTTTGAAATTAAAATTATAGGAGACTAACAGATTAAATCTGTTTTGATATTCAAATAAAAAAAAAAGTATTTAAATTTTGATAGGCATCTGGAATTTTGAAAAGTTTTCAGGTAACAGGTTTTCTCGCTGATTCGTTCTATGTTCAATCGGTAGCACTTATTTTAATTGGCTTTGCATGAAACCCTTCGTTAAAATAATGCAATATATGAGTTTGTGATGATTCTCTCGAAGATAAATTCGCATACTTTATTTTCTTGTTTTTGTCTTTTCTCTTTGAACGTGCACCTTAATTTTCTTCAACTTATAATTGTATTCCTGAATGCTCCCTCAAGTTGTTTTTTCACATTATCTTTACAAGTCGCTTCCCACATTTTTGAATTCATAAGAATTTTCCTCATTCTTTATATTTTTGTATATTAATGTGTAATAACTGTTTGTATTTTGCAATAATAGTAAATACCACCAAATAATTTAAATTTGTAGGTAATTGGACAAATTCGAGCATTGTCAGCAGATGCAAAACCTCTGCGATAGAAATAGATTTCCATTTAATCTCAATTATTATTATTATCCTGATACTCCTAGATTTTTTGTGAAGATCTCTCAGAAGCTTTTCCAGCTGGTGCGAGTTAGAGGTTCAGTTGTGTTCTTGTTCTGAGTAACCTCTGTTATTGCGATCTTGCGTCACTTTAGGTCACAGCACTGTTAATTTTCGACCCAACAGTGAAATGGTGGCCGACACCTGTCCAACTAGAAAATTTCTTTCCCACCTGAACAGGATTCGAAGCCGCGATCTTCCGGTTAGTAGCCCTATGCTCTACCAATGAGCTGTCTGTCTCATTTAATCTCAGTTATTAATCATATCATTCACAAGACTTGAATTATCCAATACGTAGGTATTCGGTGTACGTTGATTGGTACTTTAAGCAGCGCATCCACCAGAAGAGAGTTCACTCACGGTGGTAAAATTGACATGCTTGAATCTAGTTAAAATATTTCTGACGGCATTAGTACACTTAATCTTGCATGCAAAAATGAAAAGTTTTGAAATTATTGAGAACTATATCGATGAATGCTTTTGATTAAACTTTGAAAACGAAAATATCAGTATACATAAACGAATACTTTTATGTACAACTTCATAGGCATTTCACACACCTCTTTTTACAAGTTTCCAAACAGCAAAGATGATATTAGGTAACACATCGGAAGCTTTTGCGCGCTTGTTCAACGGTATATTTCCCCTGAAAATTTCAAATAAGCGAATTTCTTCTTGAAGAAGTTGCATATGCTGAACAAAAACACAGAATTTTGTGTTCTGTCATTCGAAAGTGAAATAAAAGTTACCATTATTTTGGTGGGAAATTTGAACGGAAACAGGTAGTTTTGATAGGATTTTTAAGTGATTTCCACCAAGTTGGAAACAATTTTTATGAGACATTATTAAAATTATCTTCTTGAAAACGTTGACAAAATTCTATCCTTCGTTCTTTTTGTAAAGGTGTCATTATAGGGATTTTTTCTGGTTTCCTTGGTATGTAGCCTTTTCCTTTGAGTGACCTACGGAAGGTTTCTAGACAAACTTTTATATTTCGTTGATTTCCAAATCTGTTAGCGAATTTGCAAAATTCCAGGCGCGAATTGTGTCGTCCTAAGGCCAATACAGCGTTAAATTGTTTCCTTCAATCTTACGCTTTCCTTCAATCTAAAACTGGTCTATGCCTCATATCCATGCCATTTTTTATCCTCTTTATTGTTTCATACAGCAGTTTTTTCAAGTTCAGTCAACTGCACTAATTTTCTAACGTTTTCCATATACATTTTCTACCTGTTGACAATCAACAATATTTGACCAATAGTGTTGCCATGCAACGTTGGCCACAGCCTACTATCTGCACAACCTATTTTATACATTTTGTCTTAGAATGTTACAAAAAAGAAGTGTATTAAAATTATTGAAAATGATAAATTCCGGATACTTTCTAGAAGGACTATAAAAACCACAATAACATATTCTGCCTCACTAGATAGATACGCGACGTCATGTTATTAGGAGATTAGATGATAAATCTCCAGGATCAACATTTTCAATATTTGATCTTTTCATCCAATAGTATAATAGAAAAAGCAACACGGCAAGATATTGATGAGTATTACTATTATTGAGCTAAGGTTTCTACTGTCCTTTATGTTCTGATATGGATATTTTACGTTTTTAAACCCAATATACTTACATATGCGAAAGAAGAATCAAATTTGATATCTGGTGGAAGAGCTGATCTGTCTGGAAGTTTGAAGTGATGGCCTAAAATTGGTTCTTCCAATCGTTTACCATAGACCTTCGAATAATCAACTGCAGTCAATTCTCTTGCTGTCAACTGAGCTAATTTTTTCTTCGACAATTGTTTTATCAGTGTTTCCCCTCGTAAAACCTGAAAAATATGATGACATATACTCGTATAATAGGAAAGAATGAGGAACAAATTATTTTAAGGCAACTTAATGAAGAAGAAGTTTTGTCTTAAATCTACAATTATGAATTGGCCGACTGTAGGTTAGGTAAGTAATGTTGGACAAGGTTCGATTCCAAACTACTGCTTAAGGAATTCACTTTCGAATATTTACATATTTGACACGAAGAGAAGGAAAAATATACAAATTTAAATGAAATATAACCTTCCTAAAAAGAAAAACCATGAGTAAACGATTTAAAAATAGGAATAAAAAATGCCGGATCATTGGTCTTCGAGTTGATCCAGGATCCAGGACAAGACTTTTTTCCTATATGTATTGGTGCACCGGAAAGTAATGACGCTATTTTAAATAAAATTCAAACGAATAAATTTTCAACAAGTTTTTATTTTTAATCAATAATGTAATCACCTTCGTTATCAACAACCTTTTGCCATCTAGTGTGCACATTTTCAATGCCGGACCGATAAAAATCAATTGGTTTATGAGTAAAATATATCGAGATGGCATTTTGGACATCATCCAAATTTTCAAATTTTTTGCCTCTAAGAAAATGTAGCGAACAGAATAAATAGAAATCCAAAGGAGCGATGTCGGGTGAGTATAGTAGGTGAGGCAGTACCTTTCACCCCAATTCATTAATTTTTTGCAAGGTTCGTCTTGCACAGTGCGGTCTTACATTATCGTATTGCAGAATAACGCCTTTTCTGTTGACAATCGTCGGATACTTTTCGATTAAAGATTGGTTTATTCGATTCAATTGTTTACAAAGAAGATCTGCATTAACATTTGTCCAGGTTTCAGCACTTCAAAATGAACAATTCCGCGTATACTCCACCAAACACACAAAAGCGTCACTGCAGGTAGAAGGCGCATTTGCAGAAAATCGGTCAGGCTGAAGACGATGAATGCAGGCTGTGTATTGAGGACACTGAAACAGCCATGCACATAGTCTCAGAGTGTCCAGCGGTGAGTCGCATCAGATTCGAGGTCTTTGGTCAGGCTTTTATAGCCCACTGCGAACTGAAAAAATTACCCCTGAACAAGATTGTCGGTTTTATCCAAAAACTGGATTTCATCGTCCACTTTCTTTTGCGTTTTAGATTATCATATAGGTCCCGTGTTTCGTCTCCAGTGATCAGGCGATCAAAAAAAAGTTATGTATGGTACCGTTGAAGCAATACGTTGCATGTGATATGGCTTTGTTCTCTTCGGACAGAATTTGGGGAATCCAAACACCAGCTCTGCTTATTTTTTCAATCTGCTGCAAATGTTCCTAGATGGTCGACCAAGGTTGGTTAAGGGTGTTTTAGAGTTCATCGATTGTGAGCTGATAAATGACAATTAAATATAGACATGCGCAAAAACAACATTAGCTTCCGGTCCCTTTATTGAGGAGGAGATGAGTAACGAAGCAAAGGGCGCCATAGCTTTCCGATCATATCAAAGGTTTGATGAGGGAACATGATTTGCATCTTTCGAAATTTAGAAGCACTAGACATAACAATGATTCGTGTACCTATAGAAAACTTCAAAATCGTACATTGTTTGAGGTTCGAAAATCCAAAAGAAGTTATATGTTCCAGGAAATGGGTTTGATGCATGGTCGTCGCGGTTGGCGCGCCCTTTCTCAATTTAGGGTGTCCGGATGCGCGGATTTCACCATTCCTGAGTAATTTTCGGATCCGGATTCAATTAACCAGTTCGCGAGTCAGTTTGAACTCTGGTGATGAGGACTGCGTGAATTTGAACGATTATTATAATGGAGAGAGATATGACAGTTCCCTCTCTTTTGAGTTTCGGATGGTTTCCACCATTGATGTAGAAAGAATATTACATCATATCAGCTCCGATGCTATTGGCTCTGATGGTATTTCTGTGAAGATTCTCAGATGCTCTGCTCTAGTTACTGTTCCATACATAGTTCATTTGATTTATAGCTGTATTATGTCGGGTTCTTTCCCTGCACCTTGGAAGTATTCAGTCGGTCGGCCTTTGCCTACGACGGAGAATGTTGGTAGTTTTTCTGACTTACGAATAATAACCATCCTAGCGGCTCTTTCAAAGGTTTTCGAGAGGGCTCTTTCGGACCAGATGTTTTTTTTTTCTGATAATAATCTGCTACCTGACTACCAGGTTGGTTTCCGTAAGACCTTCAGTACTTTAACTACTCTGGCTGCAATAACTGATTCCATCTTTCATATTTTGGATGAAAAGATCGTCTCGGTTTTAAATTTGTTAGATTTTCAAAAGGCTTTTGACACAATTAATCATCGTTCATTGTGTGCAAAGGTTAAATTTTACGGATTTACTCCGAATGCTGTTGCCTAGATTGAATCTTTTTTGTCTCTGCGGAGTCAAGTTGTTGAGGTTGATGGTTGTGTGTCTGGGTCGGTGCTTCTTCGG